>JAPYZC010003741.1:0-11443 GCA_030522665.1 Ichneumoninae sp. A BG-2022a
GTTCACGCACTGGTTTCTCCTGCGCTTATTGTCTCTATTTATCGTCTTATTTTATGTCTTCAAGGAGATATCTTTAATTGAAAATTATTTATTTCGCGTAAACCGCACCACGCATGCGCGGTCAGCTTCTCAGTCGACGCGAAGTCCCGCTGGCCGCTGTGCTCGGCTGTCTCGCGGTGACGTCACGGCACGGCTATCGCCTGTGACAGCTCGCTCACCTCGCGATTTGCAATTGGCGTTAATTGGCGACAAAAACTTTTTTACCTTGTTTTGTCGGTATCGGAGCCTTCAGGGGGAGTGAACGAACCCCTGGATGTGCCTTTTTCCGGTCCTGGAAGTTGGAATATTTCTCCGTGGAGTTTACCGCTTTCCTGCCGGTCACTTTGGTCACTTTACCGCTCGCTCCAATTGACACTTTCAGTGGTTCACGGCACTTGCGAATCTTAGTCAGTCTTGTACACTCGTACTGTCCTAAGTTCCCACTTGGCACCAATGTCTAAGTCCGACTTTACACCTTGATTATATGTCCTCTTGGCACGAGAAGTTATACGGAGAAGTGTCACAACTTTTATAAGTCTAAGTCGTCCCCGATTTCTATAAGTTCGGGCTAGCACAATTTTCACAAATTCAAATCGGCACGGATTTATAAGTCCAAACTGTCATCAATTTTCTAACTCCTTTTTCGGTGCACAATTTATAAGTTCACTTGGCACGAAAATTTATAAGTCCTTTTTCGGCACGAATGTTATAAGTTCACTTGGCACAGATTTTAGAAGTCCTTTTTGCACCAATTCACTTTTATTTTACTTATTTCACTTTTCACTTCTTCCTTTGGAGTTGGCCGATGATAAAGTAGATTCGAATAAAGTAGATCCGATCTCGGACTCCCACTCCGTCGGTTTGGCAGATTTCTGGCGGACTCGCGTTTGCGTGCGGTCGCCCGATTATTAAATTTCTGATGGGCTAAGGGCCTTGTTCCTTCTTTGCCCTCCAATCCTGAGTCCGTAAAATAGTGACGATTATCCGGTCTTATCGGCTGCGCAAATAGCGTGCTCGGTCGGTACCGTGTGCAAAGAGAGTATCGCCATATCTGTCCAATCCGCGAGGCCGATTTTCCCTCGCTTTTGCCTTTCCCGACCTTGAGCTTGTTTTCTCCGCAAGCCCGCTCGGCAGCGCCGCTATGCTTCCGAATTCATCGTATCGCGCGTGCGCGTTGCCTCGGCATCGATCGAGCCGCCACTCGATCCCGTCGGATGGCGCCACTTGGCTCTCCGCGGGTTTGTCCGACGGCTGCTCGGCATCTCGCTGGGCTGACCGCGTCTCCCGGGCTCTTGCGGTGTGACGTCACCGGGGCCACACGGGAGATTTCTTCATGTAGGGGAGTTACAGCATATTTTGCAAGAAATGTCGTGCGAATTAATAAAGATATTGCATATTCCTACTATAATTATTAGTCATTATGGAAAGACTGCAAACGTCTCGGTAGATCATCACAAAAAATAATGTAAAACAATAAACGGTTCATAACCACCACTCGATGTTATTAATTTCCTGTCTGTCTCTCTCTCTTGATTTCAACCCCTGGTTTTACACAAAATAATTATAAATGATAAATCATTTTTCAATTAGCGAAAATACATCGAAAGCAATAAATTATTTCAATATGTGATACTTTGTAAAACATTGATGGTGCATCTGGACTGTAATTATTGATAATAACAGAGCCTGCACATCGTGAGGAGTTCGTGAGATAATGTATGCAAAAAAAATGTATACAAAAAATCGAGCGACCTTTAATTGGAACGCGGTTAATATATGCAATCAATAAAAAAATTAAAAATCGCGCTCTGTAATTATTGATAATATATGCAATCAATTAAAAAATTAAAAATTGCGCTCTGTAATTATTGATAATATATGCAATCAATTAAAAAATTAAAAATCGCGCTGCAAACCGGTTTCCTTTAATTGACTCGTCCGGTTCCCCGCTCACCTCACCCTCCTTTCCACCACTTTATTCAGAAGTCTCCTAGCCCCTCTACTGATTTGGGATAACAATCCTACGTTTACCGGCAGCGTGAAGTGCTGCCTAATAACCCTACTATTTGCCTCCAAACATGTTTTGCATTCCCCCTTTGCTGGCTGGACAGACTGTAAGCCACGCCGAAAGAGGGAAAATTGTAACGTGCGTTGAAAACGCCACGTTACAATATATTATTATTATTATTATTAGGACTACCATCCATTCCTGCCATCGCGCTCAGATCGTAGGCCCATTGTTCACCCCTCTCGATCATCTCCCCTCCCATCCTAGACTAGCCCATTGTCCCTCACAAGAGCCAGTAGTCAAGTTAGCGGGAATATGGTGACATCCCTAGGCTACAGATGTGGTGTCTCTAGGTGCTTCAGATTACATGAATGGGCGTTTCTTCGTCCCCTTCGTACTTCCTGCACGTACTGGTCTCCGCGTTGCCCAGTATGTTTAGGTACCTCATAAGGCTGCAGTGTGCTGTCAGCAGTCCCACTGCAAGCCTTATGTCCCCCATGCTCATTTCGAGTATTTTCCTATCCGGCCCGCTGATGAGCGCCTTTGTCTGCGTCATGCCCGGCGCCGATTCGAACAGGCTTCTATGCCGCCCGTCCACCCATTCGGCCACTTCCGTCTTCCGTTGGCAGCCCGTTACACCCACCGGTGGCTCGCACGTTATAATATATAGGACGCAAGCTTTTGAACGCGCCCAGTTATGACATAACTGTTCGGTATATTCTGAGATATGAGCTTCGTATCCTGTGATGTGAGTCCTTGTGACGGATGGTCGATTGGTCAGGCGATGAGTTGAGTAAATGAGACTGATGATTGAATATTAGCGTAAGATATTTATTAGTTGGAGAGTATTCGGGAGTGTACCGTACACGTCGATTGTCGGAGCTGAAGTGATTTGAAGCGGGCGTGAAGCTGAGGGCTTCACTCTCGCCTTTACAAAGGAATGAAGAGTCGAGGATATTTAGTCTAAGCTGATAACGGGCCGTTCACGGCGGTACGGATGAGCGATAGCCTTAAGGGCTTCTCTGAAGAGCATATTAAAAGGAAAGCAATATGCCCCGTATCGATACGCGAATACACACGAATAAATATTAACAGTTAAATAATTAGCGTGCGGTCGTTACATCCTCGCGTCGACTGCGCATGCATCTGCTAGCTGGCTCATCGTCCATCTCTCTTGGATTTTCGCACCAGCGCAGCGCTTTTTCTTTACCCATCTCTCTACCCATTGCTCTTAGATATTCATATCAACGCAATACTTTCTCTCTTTCTATTTTACCATCACACTTTGGTTAATCGCTTGGAAAAGTATTTTTCTTTTACATATCGAACATGTCTGTTAAAAATTACGGAAACAAACTTGGGATTATGTGGTATATGATTGAAGAAATCGAAATATTTTCGCGTTAGAAAATGCGATTGTTGTGGAAAATTGTACATAATAAGTGTCAATAAAAAATAACTTACGTGTAAAAAAATTGAAAAACATCGATAAGAACCCCCACAATATAGCTAATCTGATAAATATATTAATAAATATAGGATATATTATATGTCAAAAATATTCAATATATTTAATATTCTTTGAATTATGGGTTGACGTGTAAAGTTCATTCCTCCTCGATCTACTTATGACTACCCTATTTTTGACGTTTCGTTTTAATATTGCTTTTGAAATATATAATATTTCACGAACATACTTGACAGGAAGATGGTTCACTTTTAAAAAATGGAATCTCCGCTCCGTCAGCAAAACATGAACTTATTCACATATTCAAACTGAGGAATAAATATTTTCCTGGCAGGGCTGGCATTCTATTTGAGACATTTCCCTCTGTCGATGGGAAAGTCAACAAATAATTAAAGGCTTGCAGTGGAAATTTATTATTTATGTATATACTTGTTGCATATCGTGGCCAAAGGCATCTACAACTTCACACACAAATGCCCTCGATGCTCTGGAACTTCACAGGCACTGCGACAGGATCAAAAGATGTATTTACCCATCATGCGAGAGAGATAAGATTTTCTTAGCTACGCATGATGGAAACCACCTCCTGATTCTGACGCATCTGCCTTCGAAGGTCCAGATTAAAAGCAACTTTATTGCCCAGATTATTTATTAACCAGATTAACAGCTTTAGGAGCCGGAGGTGCCTTTCGTCACCATCCAAAATAGGTAAACTTTATATCATTGCTTCTGCCCCAAAGCTTAGAATAGGACATTTCTTCACTCAAACCATATCCTCCGATGTAAATCCAGCTAAAACAGAGCGATGATTCTGCTTTAAGTCAATACATAGCGCAGAAACAGTGATAGGACAATCAAGCAATTATACTATTTTATATAAAAAATAATGTTAATCAACGAAAAAAAGTTAAAAGGTATGCTAAAAGGTAAATTTTAGGTACAAGTACTTAAAATTTATAGTCTCGTTCAGAAAATGTTTATCAAAACAGTCTCTTAAAGAATCCAACAGCTCTAGTAACAAAAAAAAAGAAAAAAAAATCAAGCTTCTGTACGCCATCTCACTTTACTATCGCCCGATTTATAAATATGATTAATGTTCAAGAATTACGCGCTCCACGCCGTTGCGCACGATAGTCGAGCGGCCGCTGCTTGGCAGCACCTCCCGGCTACGTCTCGGCAAGACCCACGCTCGCCGTTGGCGCACGCGTACTGGCTCTCGGGTGAAGCGGCACAGGTTACGTGCCGTGTGCAACAGGTTTCGCGCTCATCTACGCCTAATGGCTGACACGGGTCACCACGCGGTCGGGTAGATCGCCGACTTTATTCGGTATTCTCACGGTATAGCTCAATGGGTGTGCTCAGTTTTTCGATTAGTTTCAGTTCGGGTAACCGTATCGTCGTTTCTCGATACGCGTAATCACAGCGGAATTTCTCACATTTTCAACGGCTACCTTGCGGCGATACAGCGCCGCGGGTAGATTTGCTCACTCGGAGGCCAAAGTGATTCATATAATTAATTGGCTCACCGGAGTGCGCTCATTTTTCTGTTCGTTCTTGCTAACCTGGACTGCTCATTATTATTCTCATTGTTGTTATTCGGTACATGCTCAATGGTCTACTCACTGTACAATGTTTTTTCGCGCGCTTTGTCATCGTTATGTGTTATCCAATAAAGTGTTTATTTTCACTGTTCAACATCTTGTGTGAAATCATTTAACCCCCGTTCCGCTATATTTCATCCTGGCAATTCTCAAACAATTAACATCTTAATTTTTTTTGTATTTGTTTTCAAGATTTTTTGCATCTTGTATTCCTTTTTATTTTTTAGATTGTTTTAATAAACGGATTTTTGGAAGAATTTTTGTTAAGAGACTGTTTTGATAAACATCTTTTAGGCAATTTTTTTTATTTTAATGGATACGCTGGGTATGATTCGAAAAACGTTTCCGCGCTGCATAGAACGTTACGACCGCAAGCTCGTATAGCTGTGAGCCGGTTCGACGTAGCGTAGTAGGCGATCTGGCCTTTCCCAAAAATCGTTATAATTCAACTAATTTTTGGAACTTTTCCAAAATGATTATTGCAAATTAAAAGTGATGCCCTAGGCTATAAAAATATACCATAAAAAGCATATTTGTTATTCTAGGCTTATGCAGACCCCTTACGCAAGTACTCATGAGCTTTCTTCATGCTAGTACGAAAAACCATTGCGGTGATTACTTTAGGAATACGTATACGGCTTACAAGTGTAAAATGGTTAACATACCTGTAGTGGAAGGGGTTTAGTTTTTCGAACTGATTCAACAACAGTGGTGGCTGTTATGGTGATGGCGCTTCTATATTTCCGAAGGAAATATAATATTGGTAAATGATCCCAGCGGTGATTCGTTACATTCAGAATAAGTTCGGATACAGTCACCACCAGACCTTCCTAAACGTTCCGCTGCCTGATACAATTTGTCGGTGCTCCAGCGACTCGATGTATCTGACTCCGATGAATCTTCGCTTGGTCTGAACAGAAATAAGAGATTTAAGGGTTTGCGGATATAATATTCTGACACGTAAAATGATCACACAATCAAACCGCGTGATCGATGGGACCCCCAAGCAAGAAACCACGCAGTATCAGTATGGATTTTGTAATCTTATTTTCCTCATGTCCCAACACGGCACGTATTTTCGTCTAATTTAAGTTGTAGCATCTTTTCGAAAGCCCTAGTGTTTTTCGAAACGACAAAATATTACTTAATCAAATTTAGCATATTGATACTTTGTATAATGACCCATGTTTGTAACCAAAAAAATGTAAGCTAATGTGTTGTAGCGAGAATTTCACCTCTCGTACCCTGGCCCCAACTCCCAATGCCCACGCTCCCTGCTCGATCCGCGACTTTGCTCGGTGCCGAATCTCGGTGCTCGAACCCACGACGAGATTGACTAATTTCCTAATGTCGACCGAACAAAGCCGTCCCCGCGTCGAAGCCACTATCTCGCACGAGACTGGGCGCCAGGTATCTTGGTACCACCGCTCAGAAAGCGGCATATTTATAAGAGACTCGCGGCGAGTAACGGAGACGAACGAGGGAAGCGGGACAGGCGAAGCTGGCAAGACTCCGGCTAACTCAGCCCACCTGGGAGAAAATGGTAGAGGGGGGTGGACGGGCGAGTGACCAAACGCGATATAATAATTAAATAATTTTATTCGTTGTTTGACAATATCATTTTCGTCGACAGAACTCGTATGCAAAACGGGAATAAATAGCAAACGCAGCCGGAGGAAATAAACTATTGCCAGAAGTTGAATGTAGCCAGGAAAAATAAATTATTGCCAAAAGGAATGTAGCCAGGGAAAAATTAACTGTTGGCGGTGGTGGAATGTAGCCAGGGAAAAATAAACTATTGCCAAAATGAATGTAGCCAGGGAAAAATAAACTATTGCCGGAAGTTGAACGTAGCCAGGGAAAATATACTATTGCCGAAATTGAAATGTAGCCAGAGAAGATGAGCTATCGCTGAAATTAAATGTAGCTGAAAATTAAATTTCCGAAATTAAATGTAATCGAGACGTAAAATACGGCACTTACTACGACGAATAATGAACTCAAAAATATTCGAGAAAGATAAAGACATGAAAAAGTTGCGATTGTCAGACAAATTCTATCCTTACATGTAGCCGATTCACCGTTACGCGGGACGCGAGAAAGAATACAAAACAAAACGCTCACTAGAACAAAGTTAGAACGCTAGATAGGCGAAAAATCGAGAAGGTTCTCGGACCGGGCCGCCCGATGTAAACACGGCGCGCCCGTGACCTTTTACGCGCGATATAGTCAACACGCGGCCGAACGGCCTAACGATCGCTGGACGACGCGCTTGCCGTCCCTTTGTCTCGCAATATGAAATATAGCCCATGTAACCGGCGAAATCGCCTTAGCCTCGATATAATAAAATTCGCGAGATTTAGCCGATCGCAATATGCGAAAGTAACGAAAGTCACATCGCTGGTGTTCGAAATAAAGTTCGCGAGATGTAGCCAATGTTCGAAATAAAGTCGCGAAGTATAGCCAGCTAAATAAGACGAAAGCGAAGAACGTCCTTACGCGAATGTTCGGATTGCGATACGCGATATATGACCCAGGATAGAATGTAGCCGAAATACACGCAAAGTTGCAAAATAACAATAGATAAAGCGTAAAAGATAGAAGAAATTATATCAGGGAGAAAAGTAGCCGAGAGAAAACAAAAGTACATCAAATAAAGCGAAGAAAAGAAAGACCAGCTCGAAGATCTCGCCGGACATGCTTTACCGGACCCATCCTGCCCCTCGGGGCAACAAAAGTAAGACAATAAACACGAAAAAGTTAACGGCAAATCTAAATTGAAAATACTGAAACACTAAATGAAAGATGGGTCCGGCTTCGGCATCCCCGGCAAGCACAGAGTAACAGAGAGAGACGGAAGCTTACCGGTGCGTGAACAGCCCGGTAGGTTAATCCAGAGAATCGCCAAACTGCCAGTCATCACCGCACTCGATCGCGACTGACGAATAAATTAGCACGCTCCCAGGACTTGACCGCGCTAGCGCTTCCCCCTCTGTCGCGTCTCCCGAATCTGGCCTACGCTAAACGGCTAAGTCGCCGGAAAACCGGTTCTGCCTCCGGCCGCTCCCCGCTACCCGCGAGAATCTTCCGCTCGCAGCGATGATTGTCGATATCCACGGACTCCTTCCTCCGAGGATCCGGTGGGGCAAGATTATCACGAGGAGAGGCCTCCCTCACGAAGTTAAGTTGCTGCGAAGTTGCTGAAAATAACCCACGTGACAATCACGCCATATCCCCCACTGCACGAAAACTTATGTAACGTGTGGAAAAGTACTGGGCAACGTCACGGCAAAAACCCCTCTATGACCATCTGAAGAAGGGCCTATATAAAACCCGGGCGGCAGCAGGACTCACTTTTTAGAATTTTGTAACGAGAACAGTCGAACTTGCAAAATCACAGACCAGCACCTACACCAACGATAGGTAAATATTAATTAGAATAGAGAACATCGAACAGTAGCCAGATCCTGGGCAATTGCGTCCCAGACGTCTCCTACTGTTAGGGAGGACACTCCGTGAGCCCTTGACTATTTTTCAGGCAATTGCGTCTCTAAAACTGTCAAAGGGCAATAAGCGAACAAATTGGTTTGTGCTAATCAGCGAGGGACACCACAGCTAGTAGACTTTGCTTCGTCGAGTTATTAAATGGAGTGGAAATCCAAGACCTGTGTGGACTAAGATACCACTCCGCGAGCCGATTCGTCTATACAAGGTCGTAGCATCCTATTTGTCTCGTAGCCCTTCCCGTAGCTCAGGAATAGGGAAAAATCGTCACAAGAAAAAAATATAATAAACGCGTAAACCACGATCGATAAACACGAAAAATACCGTGAGCCATTGCAATCGGAGCATAGCGACTCCGCCTGTCAAGGACCTTTTCCCAACGGTACGCAGTCTGTGCTAATCGACACGGAGGATTCTCGAAATACGGCAAAGACCATCGGTTCAACACCGCTATATTTCGTGTAAACATCGGTGAAAACTCGCAGCCTCTGCTTATAGTTGCGTCCCACGTTAGCTCCACGAACGGGAAAGAAAGGTCACTTGAACAATTACGCAATTACCATCCTAGCAAAGCTAAAGTCGCGATAAAGTCACGGGAAATAATCAAAAGAGACGAGTAGAAGTCCAATGATTAAATTAACGTGACATAGCACTGAACCGTAAGATTCAGCTGGTCTTAATTTTGTTAATGAGGACGCCTCGACAAAATAATTAACATCAAATTGATCGAGTGCTCGGTACGCAACGAATTGAAGCATGACATAAAGTTCTTCAACGGCGGTATTCAAAATTAAAAGAAAAACAAAAATTGAGTGTAGAGCTTTCCGAGGTTGCCGTCTTGGTCAACCGCGGGAATACTTTCTTAACAATCTTAAATTCAACTCTCGAAGTTCCTTGAGTCAAAAAAAAGAAGGCAATAGTTTGTGTAGCGCACACGAAAATCGTTGTCACTGTATCGGTAGCCTTGACCGTAGGTGAGACACGGTGCGACCAGCCAGATCAGCTGTGCGGAACGGGCCCACACAACCACATAACCGGAGAGCGCGTCGCTACAGCATTGATCAAAACCAAACTTTCATGATATCTCGCAGATTTGTACCTCGCTCGAGACATCGGACTTGTTGAGTGAGTTTCAGGCGTCCGAGTATTAGGTTTGAACCCATCCATAGAATTACCACTTACTCTACTTATAAATCATATTCAGCATTACAAACAACCCGACTAGATTGCCGATGATGATAATACCGCCAATGTAGTCCTCTCTTGAGTGAGAGCAAAAGCGGCTTTTCTGAGGCGACTCCATAAAAAAATAAAAAAATAAATAAATAAAATAAAATAAAATGATAAACAAATAAATAAAAATAAACAATAAAAGGAATAATTTTTATTAGATTCATCCCAGCTCTGTGCACGAACAGTAAAATAATTACATTAAATTAATTTTCGCGATTCCCGCCAGGTCGGTAGATCGGAAAGATTTACCTAACAATAAAAGTTATCCGACAAAACATCGCGAAAGCTTTCAATATTGTGACGTGGTACGTCACAAGTCTCTCCCCAAAATCGGCTCGAGTCCGCCGCTCACCCAACGTTACACCCGGATATTTTTACACTTTTTTTCTTCTACTTATTTTGTGTAAGTTAGCATGTAAATTCTCGTTTTTTCCCTCCCGTTACCCTTTTGTTTGAATGTGCGCGACTCGAGGACAATATCGACATCCCCCCCCCCCCTCGACGGCCCACGATCAAGGAACAGCAAAGGAACGAGAGCCGACGTGCTGACGCCGAGGAAGGTAGGAAGATCGTGGACGAGAGGAAAAAGCCGCCAAAAAATTCGCCCGAAAAAGCCTTGAAAAGCCTGTCGAAAAGCCCGCCGAAACGCTGCCGCCTGCCGCCCGCTGGGATCGTCGATGCACGGCATCGATTAACGATCCGGCGGGGCATCTGTCGCCACCTCCCGTAGACCGGAAGAAAAACACCCGCCTATGCCTCCGATTACCGACCGACGCTGACGCACAGGTGCTCTCGTCCCCCACCACCAGCGCCAACGCCGACGAAAAAGAAGACCCCGCCATGTCCCTTACTCTCCGAGCCGAGCCGCGTGGCGTGTGGACGTATGTGTGCGTTCGGGAGTCATTAATTTTAAGTTAATAGAAGTATTGTATAGCGAGTGTGAGAAAATAATATTAAGACGACTCGGCTTTACATTGTGAATTGATGACTCCTTACAGAGAGTGAACCCGCCCTTACGACAAATCAGCGATAGCCGAGGGATACGATTTTGGACCGATATACGGAATTTATAACAACTGAGGCTGTCCGCTGATTTGAGGAAATTTTATAACCGAGATCCACGTGTGTGGAATTTGAGTGAGTGAGTCCCGATTTTCTCGTAAGTTTTTGCGAGACTTCTCTCGCAAACAACTTTTCCCAACCTGTTCGACCCGTTTTCCTTCCCCGGGAACCCCGCATTTTCGGAAAAATTAGTCGTAATAGACTTTGCCTTGTGGTCGACACGTGCTCGACATTTTTGCACACGAGCAAAGAGGAATCGCGCGCGTGGTGAGCGGCGTAAAATTCGTTAGATAAGTGATATTCGTGAACCCATTTCCCCATCCCCGAGATTTATAAATTATCTATTCTTACTTATTTTTTCATTATCGAAGTTTTTACCAGTTTTTTTGTTCCGATGTAATTTGTAAAGAAACCCTGGACCGTGCCCGCGGCAGTAGTAGTGTACAGGGCTGGGGAGACAGGGACCATCTGTTGTTCCCCCTCCACCACCCCTGTCTGGCGCCATCCCCCACCCTCCGTCTGGACCGG
>JAPYZC010003742.1:0-11442 GCA_030522665.1 Ichneumoninae sp. A BG-2022a
AGTTTTGTTGCCGAGTAATTTGTTAATCAATTAATTTTTTGATGAATTTGTTAATAACATTTTGCAATTATTATTATGCAAAATTAATCTTCTCAGTACTTTTAGAATACATGATTTTTTTCATATTAAATGATTTTTTTTTATTAAATACATTATTTCTTTAAATCAAATAAATTTTTTTCTGGGTGCAGCCAGACTGCAAACCATACAGAACTGTGGGAAGGAGTGCAGACCCCCACGAATTTATCTCCATTCCCACCTCACCGTATTCGCATTGGAATGATATTTCTTTTTTTATCATTTCGAAGTATCTTTCGCACACGATTATTTCTTTTTTATACACGAGCGAACCTACCCAGCATATTATATCTTGATACTTTGGCCACTAAATTGTATGAAAAATAATTTTTATTGAACTAAATAATTTTGTTTAAAATTATGACCAAATGGTTTAACCATTTTTTTGGGCCAGTTAAATATTAGTGGACTCAGCTATAATTTATTTACGATAAATTAATATTTATTTCACTATTTCCGACATAAGGTTTTTTTAACACTGAACAAACTATTTTCTCGGTGCACGAGTTCGCGCAGTACGTACTATGTGCAGCTAACCCACTCACCCGCTGAAATTTTTAAGGAATCGATTGCCCCGCATGTGGGTCAACGACAACGACGACACCGAGACGACGATGACGAGCGATGCTGTGCACGAGAAGTTCTCTCATTCTCTCACGGTGTAACAAATGTTTCTGCGCGCAGCCACAGTCGTAACTTCTTTACTGCTTTCACTGAGAAAAAAGTTTATGCAATGCTAACAAATCTTTTATTGGACATGGCAAGATAAATCTTACATTTATTGTCAACAAATTTCCGTTGATCCATATAATTTTTTTATATTGTTTAACTGTTTATTTATTTATTTATTTTATATAGTTTAACTGTTTTATTTGAGTGAATAAAAATTTGTTAACATAAATAAATATTCGTTTATTTTTTAACAAATTTCAGTTGAGCCAAGTAAATTTGTTTTATTTCCAATTACTTTAAGTTTTTTTCTAGTTAATAAAATTTTACTTGCCACGACAACAAGTCATCAACGACAAACAACTATTTATTACGCCACATCCAACTGACGATTTGTCAACATTGAATAAACTCTTATCTATTAATTGTTAACAAATTTCAATTCAGCTAAATCAAATTTTTTATGACCAATTACTTAAATTTATTTTCTAGTCAATAAAATTGTACTCGCCTCGACTAAAAGTCCTCAACGACAAACAACTATTTATTTCGCCACATCCAACCGATGATTTGTCAACATTGAATAAACTCTTATTTACCAACAGTTAACAAATTTCAATTGAGGCAAATTAAATTTTTTATGACCAATTACTTTAAGTTTTTTTTCTAGTCAATTGAACTCTTATCTATTAATTGTTAACAAATTTCATTGGAGCCAAAACAATTTTTTTATTCCGAGGTCGTTTAACAGTTTTTTTTTAGTCTATTAAATTTTACATGTCTCGACTAAAATTCCTTAACGACAAACAACAATTTATTTCGCCACATCCAACCGACGACTTGTCAACATTGAATAAACTCTTATTTACCAACAGTTAATTTCAATTGAGCCGAATTAAATTTTTTATGACCAATTACTAAAAAAATTTTTCTAGTCAATAAAATTGTACTAGCCTCGACAAAAAGTCCTCACCGACAAACAACTATTTATTTCGCCACATCCAACCGACGATTCGTCAACACTGAGTAAACTCTTATCCATTAATTGTTAACAAATTTCAATTCAGCCAAATCGAATTTTTCATGACCAATTACTAAAAAAAATTTTCTAGTCAATAAAATTGTACTCGCCTCGACAAAAAGTCCTCACCGACAAACAACTATTTATTTCGCCACATCGACCCGACGATTTGTCAACATAGAAAAGGCTCTTTTCCCAGTGTTCGCGAGTCGATCCAACCGCGAGCCGAATGAAAAATCCACCGCAGAAGCGATGGTTGTTCTTGCCTATATGGAAGAGGCATCCAACAAACTTGTACCGGAGATTCGTACACAGCGTCGAGTGATATCGCGAATGAGAGAAAAGAATTTAACGAGAAGATTCTCTCGGCAAACGCGAGTTGCGCAACTCCCTTGTACAACCGAGAGGTTCGCGGTTTATTGCGTAACTTCGGTACACAAGCGAGCGCAAATGCGTCGCTGTGTTTCACAGTCGGGTTTTTCAGCCCGAAGGCATTTCAGGTGCAGCTGGAGAGGGATCGCTCGTCGGGAGAACCGAGCCTCTTTCTCGGTTCAACGGCAGGTATTGCATGGCGCATAATACTCAGGAGAAAAAGGTTACTGGGGTAGGCTCGCCTCGGGCGGAGATCGTTGTTCTCGATGGCGGAAGAAAGATTACGGTAATAGGTACATCGTTCAATGTTGAATCAAGGATATCGTGTTGAATGGATATCATATGTCGGCTGGAAGTGGAACTGTGCGGTGAATGTCTCGACTTCGGGCGCGCAGTCGGACGGACCGACGGATTCGCACGGACGCATTCGCCGGAGGGAATCTACCGACGGCCGTTGGCTGGAGTGATTTATCAGTTCTGCAGTTAATCTGCGGTTAATTTGCGATTAATCTGCAGATAATCTGCAGTTAATCTGCGGTTAATTTGCAGTTAATCTGCAGTTAATCTGCAGTTAGTCTGCAGATAATCTGCAGTTAATCTGCGGTTAATCTGCAGTTAATCTGCAGTTAATCTGCAGTTAATCTGCAGTTAATCTGCAGTTAATCTGCAGTTAATCTGCAGTTAATCTGCAGTTAGTCTGCAGATAATCTGCAGATAATCTGCAGTTAATCTGCAGTTAATCTGCGGTTAATCTGCAGTTAATCTGTAGTTAGTCTGCAGATAATCTGCAGTTAATCCGCAGTTAATCTGGAGATTAACTTTTCTTAATCTGTAATTAATACAAAGTTAAATTGTAGTTAATCTGCGGTTCATCCTCAGTTAATCTGAAGTTAATTTGTAGTTAATCTGCGGTTCATCAGCAGTTAATTTGGAGTGATTTATCAGTTCGGCAGATAATCTGCAGTTAATCTGCGGATAATCTGCAGTTAATCTGCGGATAATCTTCAGTTAATCTGCAGATAATCTGCAGTTAATCTGCAGATAAACTGCAGTTAATCTGCAGTTAATCCGCAGTTAATCCGCAGTTAATCTGCAGTTAATCTGGATATTAACTTTTCTTAACCTGTAATTAATCTGAAGTTTATTTGTAGTTAATCTGCGGTTCATCCGCAGTTAATCTGAAGTTAATTTGTAGTTAATCTGCGTTTATCCGCAGTTAATCTGAAGTTAATACGTAGTTAATCTGAAGTTAATACGTAATTAATCTGAAGTTAATGTGTAGTTAATCTGCGGCTCATCCGCAGGTAATCTATAGTTAATCTGTCGATAATCCGCAGGTAATCTGCCGCCAATCCACAATTAAATCGCAATAAATTCACAGTTAAATCGCAATAAATCCGCAGTTAAATCGCAACTTTTCCGCAGTTAAATCGCAATTTATCCGCAGTTAAATCGCAACTTATCCGCCGTTAAATCGCAACTTATCCGCCGTTAAATCGCTACTTATTCGCAGTTAAATCGCAGCTTATTCGCAGTTAAATCGCAACTTATCCGCCGTTAAATCGCAACTTATTCGTAGTTAAATCGCAATTTATCCGCAGTTAAATCGCAATTTATCTGTAGTTAAATGGCAACTAATCGGTAGTTAAATCGCAACTAATCGGTAGTGAAATCGCAACCAATCCGCAGCTAATCTGCCGCTAATCCGCAGTTAAATCGAAATGTATCCGCAGTTAAATCAAAATGTATCCGCAGTTAAATCAAAATGTATCTGCAGTTAAATCGCAACTAATCCGCGCAACAAATCCCTAGTTAAATCGCGCCCAAACCGCGCAGTTTAATCGCATTTAGCCCGCAGTTAAATCTCATCCTACCCTCAATTAATCTGCTGCTAATCCGCAGTTCCACGACAGTCGCATCGCACGGAGACTAAATTTGCGCGTTCCAAATGAAACAACGAGTAATCACAATGCCTCGAAAAAAAACACGCCGTACGGTAAATTGTACTGGACGTCTGCGAGGATAGTTGCGCGCACGGATTTGCCCCAAAGCTAAAATGCGATTCGTTAATCTCGCTCGGCGTCCCGGGGATAAGTATCCCGGTGCAGACACCGTCCGTGCGCCGCGTTGAGAGCAATATAATGCACATCTCGTCCACGCTCCGCTGACAGCCGAGTCGAGATCACGAAGGAAATATCGCGAGTTAACACTCTATTACAGGCGATCCTGGGATACGGCTGCATAGTACGAGGTCTGGGCTCACTTGGAGACCTGGGAAAGATACGGCGCGTTATAAACCCGCAGGTCTGTGATACAAGTTATTCCATCGGTTATGAGGAAGTGGGTCATTGACGCAAAAAAAAAAAATATATATATATGTGTGTGTGTGTGTGTGTGTGTATGTATGGAATAAAAACAAGAGTGTAATACACTCGGCGAACAATGGTTCGCGAGTTCTCTCACGAGAGGCAGGTATTACAAGTGCCTCGGACGTCGAGACGAGAGTTATTATATTCCGTCTGTTATAATTCATAATACACGATTCCAACCGGCAATCGCAATCTTGGGCTATTAAGAAGTGAACGCCATGCAAATTCGTTCTGCCAGTCTCGGGACTCTCCGCGTGTGAGAACACCGTCGGAAAGACGGCGAGGCGGCGCATGATTGAAGCAAACAGGGCAAAAATTATTATTATTTTCAATTTTTATTATATATGTAATAAAAATATATAGTAAATTTACTGTATATACAAATTTATACAATATATGTAAAAAATATTCAAATTTGTATATAAATTATATACAAATTTACTATATAATAAGGTATAGTACAATTTTTTAATTAAAATTTTGATAACGGATTCGTGTGAAAGTTGAAAAATGAAATTTCCATATCCCTTTTTCATTTTTTTTTTATTATAAATACGGGCAGTCGCCCAATTACAGGTAGGACGGAAATACTAGAGTGTCGTTAAGACTCACATTTTATGACATTGTTACAATTACTACCTATTAATACTTATTCATAATGTTGCTTTATTCGCGAGGTTTCTTCTATGAGGAAGCATTGTCCCTATTTTTGGCTTCCTCGGAGAGGAAGCTTCGCGAATAAAGGAACATTGTGAGAAAGCGATGTGGAAATAAAATCATTCAATAGTCAATACACACATGGACACACACATACATCCGGACATTTCTTCTAAATGTGATTTTTCGATGTTTTGGAACATTTTGAACACATTTTCATAAAAATCTGGAATTTCCTTTCTTTTCACCAAAACTAAGTTTCCTTCATGAGGAAGCAATAATGATAATAATTATAGTGACAATAAGTTAATTACCATATGCATTATACAATTTATATTATTTACATTTCAGGATCTCCTGAGTGGACTTTTAACGAGGGAAAACCTTGGTCGTTAATTGAAAAGATCTTTAAAAAATCTTAAACGAACCGTTGCCGCGGACATAGCAGCGAGTGCGAATTTCACGACTTCTCGGAAAGGGCGTTTTCTAAATTACAACAAAAAAAAAAAAAGAAAAGAACAGAATTCGTCGTATACGGGAAAACACGAAACGAGGGAACTCCGTTCTAATGGTAACGTCTTGAAAAGCGTGTCTTCGCATAGTGAATGAAGATGAAGGCCAACGAAGAGTATCACAGGAGGGGGGGGAGGGGAGGGGGGAGGAGGGGGGACGGAAGACGCACTTAGGCTTCTACTCGAGTATGTTTCTTATTCTGATTAAAAAAGAGAAAGAAAAAAAACGTCAAATTGACAGTAATAAATGTGAATGGTACGGTGTTGCGAGATTTGTGGTCAGAGATGAGGATTCGCTCGCTGAAAGAGTGTGTCATTCGTCTTTATGCTCCTCCGCTGTACGCTTTCTGGTGGGCTCGATGGGCGAGCAAGCGGAAACCCGCGTTGTGTGTGTGTGTGCGAGAGGATTAAAATAGGAAGTTATTTTTACGAGTACACCAGGCACCGAGCTTCCTCGCCCTGCGGAGGGTCTTTCCGCCGATTATTGGAGACCGTAAGGACAAAAAGAAACTCTCGGTCGGCCCTGCGGTTCCCTTGAACAATTGTTTTTACCCCGAAAATTCCCATCAATGCGAAACCCGATGAGTCGGGGGGAAATAATGATGATCAAATTATGATTTTTTTATTAGTAACGGGATTTTTTTTTTTTTTTTGTTAAACCGAAAATCGACATTTTTAAAATAGTGGCTCAAAAAGTGAAAAGTCGTTGTTCGATCGATTTTTTTTTTGTTTCAAGGCTATGCCACGTATTTTTTCCCACTGATGACAAATACAACAATTATTTTACTCCCAACCCAATATTTTCCATTTAAATCCCAAAAATACGATTTTTCATCCATAAAATCAAGATTTCAATGGCTCGCTGTATTTTAGGCCCAAAAATGCCAGCGGATTCGTGTTCTGCGGTGAAAAGTACTTCGAAATACGTGGCAGTCCATTAAAAAAAATGCAAATTGGTAAGAATTCATTAATTTTACAAAAAATCTTTATAAAACTGACAGAAATTTTCATAAAGTGGACATTTCTTGTTAAATAAAATTAGCGATAATATAATTGTGGACGTTTGTGGACAAGAAACTTTCAGACCTACTTTACAGTGTACAGACTAATCGGTAACCGAAAAGCGATTTGCGCGTTCGCAGTTGACACGCTCGTATGCATGCTTTTAACAGTACGTGTACAAAATGCCGAGCCGCGCGTCCCGCGGTGCTTTCCGGAGCGTTGCGAACCACGGTGCAATTCGTGTCGCGGATCGAGCGGGAAAACTGTCCGCGGTGTTTCTTTTGGCGCGAGGAAGCCCGGTGTAAGCGTATTATCCATCGAGCGCGCGGACCCCGGAGAAAGTCTTCGATGCTCGGTCGAGCGAGCCCTCGGCACGATCGCGATTAATCGCCTCGCTGAATCGTACGTGATCGCCGGGCACCGGAGATGAGTGAGCGAGACCGACTGTAATCCGGATCCGCCGTATACGAGAACTACCTGTTTCAGAGATTACGGCTTTTAATTGCATACGTTTGAACTATCGCGAACGATTTTTGTACCCGCACTGTACGTCGAGAGATCACGAAAACCGAACGTCACAGCCACGCTCCGTCGGACAGGAACGACGATAAGACCTCGCTCTGTTTCTGATTCTTTTCGATTATTTCCTTTCGTGTTTCTCGATCAATGTTTTTTTTTTTATTAGAAAAAAAATAAAAATACACGTACCAGGCGTTCCATGTCAAGGGGCTTAACTAGATCACGCGATGTGCCAAAAAGTACTCTCGTTTATTTTAGAAAGCAGCCTCCAATGTCAAGGAGATTGGCGACTTTGATGTTCTTCGATATATCATATTTTATTTTTATTATTAGTAAATAATTATAATAATTATTTATTTTATTTATTTTATTTATTTTATTAACGAGACGAGCCTTTTCCATTTACAATTTGTACAGTTATATTATACTATAGTTATATAAAATTTCATAAGTTTATCAGAAGTAGATTGCGAGTGGAAAAATAAGAATATAACGGACAGAAACTGAGAGGATTCGCGATATATGTAAAATTATTTTTTCCTTTTTGTAACATTTTTGTTGCGAGAACGTGACAAGGAATGAAAAACCACGGCCGATATAGGATTGAAGGATTTATTACTATTATTGTCAAATAATAATAATAATTTATTATAATAATTATTATTGTAATAATTATATATATGTAACAATATATAAATAACATACATGTAATAATTGTTATTATTTGCCTTTCGTATATTTGGAACGAGTACTTTTTTTTGGCCGATATTCACTGAATGTCTTTCGATCAATGTACAGACAGTGTTGTACGTTAATCTTGTCTGCTCGATGCAGAATGACTCACTTTATTATCGGCTCCGCGTATCACTGTGCTAATACGTCGGGCGACTGGGTTCTGACTTTTTCCCCAATATCTTCGCTCAAGATTGTAGAAACCGAGACCAAGGCGTAGCTGGCACATGATATGCGTTGTATTTCGAACGACCGCTCCGGTACTCGTAAAAAAATGTTCGGCAAGGACGTCGCGGCATTGTTACGATGACTTCATACACATGCACGGCTCGAATGCGGAATCGACTGCGGATAGGTGCAGCGGATTGTATACGCGAAGCGTGCCAGCGCATTATTGTCAAAAGAATTTGTAGGATTTACACGAGCGATAAGGTACGATCGTGTGCGAGTACCGTTAAGGCGAAGTGGAACGACTCAGTCGGTAACGAAATCTGTAACGAACTTTTCTTTTTTCACGGCCCGAATTTTTACCGTTTAAATTTTATGAAATGTAAACATTTTTCAACGATACTTTGTACTTTGTATGTAAAGTGTTTTTTGGTACTTTGCCCAGATGTGCGTAAAATATATAGGTAAATAATATGAAAGGCGAAGCGGAGCGACTCAGTCGGTAACGAAATCTGTAACGAACTTTGCGTTTTTAATGACCCGAATATTTAATGGTAAATTTGTACCTTTTAAATTTGATGAAATGTAATCGTTTTTTAACGTTCCGAAAAAAGGTGCAAACTAATTTGCACATGGCTGTTACATTTAATACAATTATGCGTATAGATAGAGAAAACTACGTGCAAAATTGTAATAAATGAGTTATATAATGACTTATACAATGCTTAACGCTACAAAACTACTTGCGAAAAGTGCTTGGGAAATATTTCAAATATCAAAAGTACTTTATACTTAAAGTACTCTTTGTACTTTAAGTATTTTTGGTACTTTGCCCAGATCTGCTTAAAATATATAAATAAAAACAATAAAAAAAGATTTTGCTTCTTGTCGCAAAAAAAAAATTACACAACTGAAAAAAGTTAATTGAAAAATTGCATTTGTCTTTCCCTCCCTCACAACCTTTCGCTTCACTTTACTCGGGTCTCGGCGCGAAACGCATGCGCACCGGTGCGCGCGCATTCGAGGAAGTGCGCATGCGCACCGCGACGGAACATGATTAGCTTTGAAAAAAAATAAAATAAAAAGATCGAGTTACTTTCTCGCGCGGCCTTGAAAACTCGACCCCGAATAGAAATGATCGTAGAATCGTACGTTTAATTCATGTGCAGGGTTATTATAATGCATTAAGGCGCTAAGTTATCGTCCGTCGTGTGTTTGAAAGCGACAAGACGAACGACACTGCGCAATGACTTGGCGTGAATTTTTATGGGCCTCCGTCGACTCGCGCATCTCCCTGGCCAATGCCGGCCGAGAGCGTAGAGTATGCGAAACGTGGGGAGGCTACGGGGTTTATTAATTTGAATAATCCGCGCACGAATTGCAGGCCAAGGTGTCCGGAAGTTAGGGCTGTAGTGGTGGATCATAGTCGAACGGGCGTTACGTATTCCAGCGGCGTGAAGACAATGACCCGGTTAACCGGTGTCAATTGAGGGAACTTCCCGAGCCCGTCGATCCGAGATCGACGATGCATAATTTTTTATTTATATTTTTTTTATAAAGGTGGCTCGAACGATTGCATTTTTGAAAAACAACTTTTAAAGCGAACACCCCAGCGATTCAATGTCCATATGGATAATATTTCAATATTAAATATACAATATTTTATGTGTCCAGTTAATGATATATGTATAGATATGCAATACTATATTATATATACATAGATAGTCAGTACATAAAGTAAAGCGAAGTGAGTACAGAAAGCATAGGATAGAATAGAACAGAATAGTTTATAATTTAATTAGATGCACATATAAGGGTAGTAATAATAACAATAAAGCAATATAGTAATGATAAAATATATATTGGATTTATATATATACAGCCATAAAAATAATTTATTTGACGGCCACCGTTTATTTGGTTTAAGTAACATTTTTATTTGATTTAGATGAATATTTATTTTAATCAAATAAATATTTTACTTAAAACAAATAAACGGTGACCGTCAAATACCATTTTTTTCTGGGTGTATATATATATATATATATATATATATATATATATTTAACATTTCTAAATTTTTAAGAAGCCTTCCTTTGCAACAAAAGATAAACTTTTATATGCAATAAATAATTGAGTGATTGATATATATTTTATATTTTATTATGCCTACTTTTCCGATAGTTGAAAATCTGAATTTACATAGCACAAAAAATCGTGATTAAATGTCAATTGAAATCGCTGTGACGTTCACCAAGTCTTGCTAAGTTAAACTGTGAACGGGATACCGCGTAAAGTACATTTTTTTCCATTTTTACCGGAAACGAAACAAAAAACAAAAAAAATCGATCGAAGCAAATCGACACTCAATCGATCGACATGACTCGGCATGTCCGTCAGCTGTCCCGGGAAAGCTATTAACTTTCCCAATCTCGAAAATAAACCGCAGAGTCGTCGTGGTGACTTTGGAAAAATGCGCGTCATTAACGACGCGAACGAAAGTCATTTACTCTTCCTTTCCTTCGGAATCCGGTGTGTTGGCTTCGATCGAACCGGTTTTATCGTTCCTCTTCCTCGTCACCGCGCCTATCTGTCCGCTTATCCGTGTACAAACCGCCTATCGCTGTGTGGAAAGAGACCTCGACGGAGCGCCGTTCTCCGTACCGCGCTTATAAATCATAAACAGCTCCGCACCGTTCGATTATCATACAAGACACGATAAACGATAAACAATGTTGTCGGTACAAAAAAATACGTAATAACATATCGCCTGCCAAGAATCAAATGGACGTAACTCCAATCTTAAAGTATGCGCCTTATGCCCTTTTGACACTCAGTCCACAAATCTAAACGCCGAGAAACAGAAGGTCGTATCTCACATCCAGAAAATAACTTATTTGCCACAACACCCATAAATAAATATTTATTTGGTACAAATAAATGTTTCAATCGATTTAAATAGATATTTCAATTGATTTAAGTAAATATTTCAATCGATTTAAATAAATATTTATTTGCGGGACCCCCGTCAAATAAATTATTTTCCCGGGTGCACATGTTTTATCACTGAAAACTATGCGAGTTCCGCCCTTAGGATACTTATCCGTCAATATATACCCATAAATAGATAATTATTTGGTACAAATAAATGTTTCATTTGATTTAAATAAATATATTTCAATTGGTTTAAATAAATATATCTCAATTGATTTAAATAAATATTTATTTGAAGCAAATAAATATGTTTAAACCAAATAAGTATTAATTTGCGGAACGCCCGTAAAATAAATTATTTTCCTGGGTGCACGCGATTTATCATTGAAAACTATGCGAGTTGCGCCCT
>JAPYZC010003743.1:0-16571 GCA_030522665.1 Ichneumoninae sp. A BG-2022a
ATAATAATAATAATAATAATAATAATAATAATAATAATAATAATAATAATAATAATAATAATAATAATAATAATAATAATAATAATAATAATAATTCGTTCCCAGAAAAAAGGGACTCCGTACTGGAAGCTCTTAAGTTCCCAAAAATCAGTGAAATCTCTTCTAATCACGTGCGTCGGCGTTTGCAATGAAAAAAAAGTGAAAACAGAGTAAACACGGTAGTCAACGAACTCACTGTTGCGGCAAATGTAAGAGCAATTATGTAGCGTATCATTGCCGCGCGGGCAATCATGTGGGCGAACGCGTCCGAGCCCGAAGGTATGCGAGAACTTGGGCGCGCGTCGAACCGAACGAAAAGGAAGAAAGGGAAGGAAAGATCGACGTCGAGGACGAGCCGGGTTCTATTTGCATTGGTCGCATTCTAATGCAACGGCCGGGTGGATCGAAGGAAGCGCATTAATCTATGCACGAATGCGGGACGGCCGTCACGCGCGAGGACATCGGCAATGAGCGGGCGACGAGCGGCAATTCAGTTGATGGATCCACGCAAATGTTAAACTAATTTTCTCAGGAAGATTGCACGCAACTAATGGCGTAGGAACGTTGATCTCAGCTTCCACTGCTCATTGTCGATGCACGACCGAGACATTGAACTTTTTTTTTGCATACGTGTATCTCATACATCGGAACTGCCGCAGTCGGTCTTTTATCCTTGCTCCTGGGATCGTCACAATTACACGGCAATCGCTCTCGACATCCGCACAGTTTTACTTCCGCCAGTGATCAACTCAATATCTCGGACGCATATTATAATGGAGTTGCGCAAGTTTCTGGAGAAAATTAATTGGCTGAAATGGAACTTTGATTACGGACAATAATCGTGATGTAAAGTGCCGTTTTATTATAGGCGATATCGGGGAATTGTGGGGATTGAATGAAGAACATTTTTTGTATTCTTGCTAAAAGTATTTTTTTTATTTATTCTTTTAATCCTTTGGCTGAGGCATTTTTTTTATCGTGCATAATAAAAGAGATTCTTGTTTCTCAATTACTTTGTTACATGAAATTCTAAGACCAGAAGTACAAATAAATATTGTCTATGATTTTAATGTAAATTTCTGATATATTAATAATTAATAATAAAACGTGATTTCCTTGAATTAAAAAATGTAATTTTATTTAGATAAAGTGTGTCCTCGTACCAAAGAGATATTTATAAACAACGTTTTGTTGATTATGGTAATTTTTTTGTTTCAGTTTAAAACGTCTGGTGGTCGAAGCAATTAGAATGTGTTGCAAAACCGAGAGGAGCCGGCATTCGTGAATCACAAATAAAAAATTAGGACGAATAGGAGATTTCCCATCCGGACCCGGACACGAATTTCGCCTGACGCTGTAAACCGGTCAGCGAATTGCGTAAGTCGCGAAATAACTCCGTTCAGTTTTAGAGGAAATACCGGGGCATAAACTAGAGAGTGTTATGGAGGTCGGGAGACTCGTGAAATTCGCAGAGACGCGGGAAGTCCCCTGTTGATTACCGTGGAATGGACAGATATTTTAGCCATCGAACGCGTTATTACTCAGGTATAAAGGAGACCCGGTGCCGTATTGTGACTATACTAGACAACAGACGAAACCAAGGTTAATCGACGAATTTTTAAATTTTTACATTTGATTGCTTCTCGTGCATTTTTAGGAAAATCTAACGAAGTGGCAATATACAATTTTTTTTGGCCGTCGACCGCGTACGACAAATTCCGAAAACTCTAAATGAATTCCATTCCTAACGACCAGACCGTAATATCGCAATGCCTCGCGTTTCAACTAGCCCCGGTCTCTGTACCTTTACCATGCGTCTCTTACCGAAATTCCAGTCTGCCGTTTCTCTCGAGACGAGCGTAATATAAAATGTTCCGGTGTCATTTTTATCGCTCGTTAAACAGGCTATGGCGTCAATTTTAATTTTCTTCTTTACGATATCTCCTCAACTTGCAGTGTCTAGCCCACCCTCTGCTCCTCACTGCGATTTTTAAGAAGTCGGGTTTTTTCGTTTTGTTCTAAAGTTCTAGCAGATTAACGACGGCTATAGAAATTTGTATGCCTTGGGAACAAAATTTTGACTACCGGCTGGATGGTTTTCAATTAATCTTTACCCTGGTGGGATTTTTCCAAATAGCTTTCACATCAAATCCCACCTGGATAGCGTTGAAGATGAGAAAAATGAGCGATTCGCTATCGGAATTCCGACTTATTGCTCGTCACTCAAGTCACTCGGCGACGTTTATGAAATGTTCAGTATCCAACCGTTTACCAACAAATGAGCTACGAGGCAATTCATAAGGCTTGTCGAGTATAACAACATGCCTATCAGATCGTAGCTACTCCCGAAGCTGCTTGGGAAAAGAAAACAATATCCATAGAAGGAAATTAGAAAAACCTGAAGCTAAGGCATGATTTGGTGCTTCTGCATTAGCGGTGAGTCAGGTATTAAAACAAAAATTGCTATAATCATGGTGCTAAAAACCAAGGAGCATCTGTAACAAGTTTCTCTCAGCATCCGCCGGCTCTATAATAAAAATAAAAATTTGCGACCATTAATGGAGAACGCGAGTGTTCGGTATGGACCGAGATAATGATCTTGTTCAGTAAAATGTCCAGTATGTGCTCGGAAGTTCATTGTTGCATAGCCCGAAGCGTGCGGACGGTAATCGATCCTGCCTGGGGCAAGCTCGTCGTTAAGACGAGAGTGGAGAGTGTGATTGGAACTTCTTCCGGTTTGGTCCCTGCAATCAGCGGTATCGAATAAAAATGTTTTCGATTTCTCGCATCTCGTGCGAACGTGCACGTATACTCGCCGCAACTTTTACTCCATAGACACGTTCGATCACACTTCATGCTGGAGTATATTGCAGATAAGTGCGTAAATCATTCGCGGACGGGCTTCATGTGCCTGGTCACTAAAACGTGACGTAGCTGTACGCCATAAATCGTGCGGGAAGGACTTTGTGGAGACGTGATCATCATCTTTCCGCGTGTACGAGGAATAATATGCGAGACGTTCGAAATTTATCTCCGGAGATCAAAAATGAATTACAATTTCATAAAAATTGTTTTTAGCGATTATCTTATGTTCTTCCCGAGTAGAAATTTTCACGCGTTACATCGGGCTGACAAGGGCCTGAGAAGGCCTTATCAGGACCCTATCAGGGCCCGATGTAACGCTCGAAAATTTCTACTCGGGTTATGTATCTTATGTTCACTCTTTTGCCGACAAAAAATTATCATTATTTTTTTCCACCACGATGATTATGAATTTAGAAAAGTAGATTCGTTGATAGACACATTTCACTATCACATTGCCATCGAGCGTGAAACAAAAATAAATATATTATAATTAGATGAAAATCCGAAAGCAAGCCCTTGGCCCTTAGCCGTGTTCGTTGGCCGCGAAAAAAATTCGTTCGTTTGCCGGTTAAGGCATATTATACTGCAACTGATGTAATTACGCACCGGTAGCCTCGTTCGTCACACGGGAGCATTTGCTTTACGCTCCTCGTGTATCCACAATATTTCCCCTCTCGGTGCCCCCTGGGGCAAGTTCCCGCACTCGTGGCCTCCGACGATCGAAGGAGAGTCGCAAGTGTGTGTAACTTTCACTCTCTCAAGGAAGTCGTAGCCCCGGCTACGGAGCCCCCGCACGCGGCGAATCGCCGTCGGGCTTTCCTCCGCCGGTTATATATGCTAATAGGAATCATCTAGGTGCACCGTACGCTAAAAGACCGCACGAAGAGGGATAGCTGTGAAAATTTACCGAGAAGGACGCGGATCTCGAGTTGAGGTAGGTACGACTCTAAAAGCTGCTCGACCAGACTCCATTTCCGGAGGACTCTTCTATCGGAAACAGGTTCGTCCACCGCGTTGCAAGTTCTCGTATCGTCCAATTCAATCTAATCTGCAAAATTGACAACTACTCCCAGGCACAATTTACCTCAAATATTGGTCGCTTCGCTAAAAACAATATCGTTTCATTGGCTATAATAAAATGTAATTTTTGTCTTCATCTAAAAAAGCGTTTAAATAAGACTTCAGAGAAAATAAAGAAATCATTTAATTAGCGAGATAGTAGAGATATATAATTTCGCTCCAAAGACTTAAAAGAAGAACAACAGGGCAGACGATGAGTGATGAATAGTTGATGGATGATAGCCAATCCGGCACCTCTGGACGCTTCGAGGCTGAGCAGATGCAATCGTCTGCACAGCAGTTAACGGACGGTTGCTTCGCTCATCCCGAGTAATTTCGCGATTAAAAGGTTTAGCGATTTCTTGAAGGCCGTCTTAACGCTCAATTGCACTAAACTTCAGTGGAACGGAGAGGCGGGAGGACTGGCGAGGTGGAAAAAATGCCTCGTCATGTCGACAGTGAAGGAGAGTCCGAGTGGAGTAAGTGGCTAAGAGTAGGGGTACATAATACTTTCTTCCTCTCGAGAAGTTATTTTCGTTGATCGCGAAGAATTATCTTCTTAGGTAACCGGGCAAGCATCGGAGCAGCGAAACGCTTAATCATCGTTCTCCCCTTACGGTCCTCGAGGCGGTTATTACAGTTTCAGCTCGCAGTAAAAGCTAAGCCGTCATTAGCTGGGATGCAAACACATAAATTTCTGGCATCCTAGTACGGTGTCGAAGCAACAGCATCAGAAGGTAGTATTATAATAAAGCAAGTGTTATCTGCGAACAGTGAACAGTTTATTCTTCATTTAACTATCGAAGTTCTTCATTAACAATTGTATTTTAACGGTAGAAGAGATTCTAAACAGCCTCGATGCAAAACCAACGATTAGCAGAGATTAGAAATTAACGTCAACAGTAACTGACCGGATATTATGTGTCTATATGGCAGGATCGGCCAGATCAATAGGGTAAAAGTGGATAATATGGCCCGCTCCGTATATCATTGATTTACGTGTTAATCGAGGTGGACCATATTCACCACTTTTACCCTATGAAGAATATTTTCATTTTTACCTTAAACATTTTTTATTTATGTTAATGCATGACGAATTGAGCCTTCGGCGGACATTGAGAAATGGTGGAAATGGAACAATCCAAAAATGACATTAAGAAATAAATTTAAAATGTTTAAGAATTACATTTTTTTTTCACCGTCAAATTTTTTATGGATTCCCCTTCTTATTTTTTTTTTTCACGTTCGGGTGCTTTTTCGAGAGCTATTCATACATTGATAAGGTACGAGTATCGTCTCGTAAATCACGAAGTCAAGGAAGATGATGGTGTTTTGCTCGAGATTCAAACGAGTTTAATGGCTCGTCGTCAGTCAGTCAGTCAAGTTGCCCGGGGTACGTCTCACTTCCGGTTCTCGAGGAGGAAAGTTCCCGAGGCCGAGCGATGTGGCGCTGTGCCGGAGAAAGTGTATCCGCGGCTCTTGTACGCGATGCAACAACAGGAGCGGCGACGACAGTGTTCTTGTCGCGGTGTGTAGGTTTCGCGACCTCGACGACCCCCCCAACGTGGACCCGAGATCTTCGCTGTCGTGGGAATGGCGTATAGCCAGCCAGTCTCCATCGCCGTTCAATCGTATCTCTTATCCGCGGAAAGTATCTCGTTCCACAGTGCAACGGGCGGCGCATAAAAGGTGCATCGACGAGCATGCGCGAAAGAAACGACGGAACCGAGAACGATGCGCCGAGGGAATCAGGGAGAAAGCGCGCGACAGACCTTGTGTGCCATTGGTTCAGTGCAGACTTGTACTGCATCCAGGGGAGATTTATGCAATGCTAACATTGACGTTTCATCGCCTCGAGGACTGTTACCGTGGCACTGAACTCTATTCCTTTCTCATACAAGAAACATCGGTCGGATTGAACTCGAAGACTCCTTTGATGTCGGAATTTATACTTATAAGTTCGAACTTACGGTGAAACTTATGTTCAAACTTGAGATAGACCTTAAGTTCATATTTGACATGGAACTTACATATTACCCTGAAGATATCTGCATGGCATCAAATTTCATCTTTGGCAAGTCTCTATCAGTGCACGATTTTAGGAAGAATGACTAATTGTTCACATATAGAATTTTGATCTCCAAGTGTACTTCCTCGAGCAAAGTTTGTACGATGCAAAATACAGCCGTTATAACTTGATAAAATTTGGCCACGTGCAGATATCTTCAAGGCCATACTTACATTCAAGCTTGCAACTAACTTGATTGCGAGCGGTATATTGATCTTGTATTATGAGCTCCTCCGCGTTGCCAATAACTTGTATTGAACTCTATATACGGATGGAGGTGGAAGAGATGCACAGGAAGAGGATTTATTTTATTTAAGTAAAAAATAAAGTTTTTAATATTCGCAGTGTAAAAAAAACAAACTAACAAACAAGTAGAAAAAATCTATATAAGTAAGCAACGAGAGTTTGATCTCGCGTCGTGTTAATTACTCTATATGTACAATTGTCACGTTTGAACCGAGTCGTGACATATCAGACCGCGGCAATTTGGCAGTTTACTAGTCACCCATTCTTTCAATCGATGAACATTCGATGTGTCAATAGCTAGACCATATAGTTGCTCATGCACGGAAACTAGCTAAAAGTAGTGGCAGCGATGTTTTTTTTTTCTTATGCCAGCGCGTCGCGACCGCGTATGCGAATGCTGACTATCAATAACCATGATGCTCTTCCTCATGATGCGGCGTCTCGACCCAAACTTTCTCCCACACGGGTTTCCAGACTTTCTTCCACGCCGGCACCTGCACGTCCTTCCAAACGGGCACCCATTTGCTCTTCCACTCGTCCTTCCACACCTGTTCCTTCTTTGTCACCCAAACCTGCTCCTTCTTCGGCACCCAAACTTTTACCGATTGCTCTTGCCACACGAGCTTCTTGTCCTTAACCCAGGCTTGCTTCTTCTCGGTTTTCCATATCTGCTTCCACTCGGCTTTCCACTCGAGCTTTTTCTCCGACGACCATGCCTGTTTCTTGACCGATCGCCAGACCTTCTTCCAAATTGGCTTCCAGATGAGCTTCTTCTCGGGTTCATGAGGCGGCTCGTAACTGTATCCTCCGGATTGTTCGTCCCAACCGCCTCCGTGGCCACCGCCGCCGCCGCCGCCGCCGCCTCCTCCATGCCAATCATCACCACCACCTCCTCCTCCACCGTGACCCACCGGTCCTTGCCAGCCACCGCCTCCACCGCCTCCGCCGCCTCCACCGTGACTAGGTGGACCGTAGGAACTCGAGACCGTGACCCACTCCGGTACCCAAACCTTCTTCCACTCGGGCACCTGAACCTCCTTCCATATGGGAACTTGTATTTCCTTCCAGATTGGCTTCCAGACTTTCTTCCACGCTGGTACCTGAACCTCTTTCCAGATTGGTGTTTGGATCTCCTTCCAGATTGGCTTCTGAACCTTCTTCCAAGCCGCCACTTTGGTCTCCTTCCAAATCGGCACCTGCTTGTCTTTCCATACCTGTACCTGGACTTTCTTCCATTCCTGCTTCCACGTCAGCTTCGATTCGGTTTTCCAGATCTGCTTCCACTCTTCCTTCCACGTCAGCTTCTTCTTCCATTCACCCGAGGGTTGGTGACTCTGAACCGGTGGTCCGTAAGAGTCGGATGGTGGTTCGCCGTAGGATTGGGAGGGTGGACCGTAGGAATCGGACGGTGGGCCGTAGGAATCGGACGGTGGGCCGTAGGATTGCGACGGTGCCGAGTACGAAGACGAGAAGGATCCTCCGTGCGCGTCACCAGATGAGTGGCCGGATGAGTGCCCAGATGAGTGTCCGGATGAGTGTCCGGATGAGTGTCCGGATGAGTGTCCTGATGAATGGCCCGCGGGAGCCGGAGCACCGTAGGAATCCGAGGGAGCTCCGTAACTGGAACTCGGAGGAGCTGGAGCACCGTAAGAGTCCGAGGGTGCTCCGTAACTGGAACTTGGGGCTGGTATTGATGGGACCCCGTATGAAGTCGCTGGAGGACTGTACGAAGGAGCTGGCGCTCCGTACGATGGAGCTGGCGCTCCGTACGAAGGAGCTGGTGCTCCATGAGATGGGGCTGGTGCTCCATACGATGGGGCTGGTGCACCATACGATGGGGCTGGTGCTCCATAAGAGGGAGATGGTGCTCCATGAGATGGAGCTGGTGCTCCATACGATGGGGCTGGTGCTCCATAAGAGGGCGCTGGCGCTCCATAAGAGGGAGCAGGCGCTCCATGAGATGGAGCTGGTGCTCCATACGATGGGGCTGGTGCTCCATAAGAGGGAGCTGGCGCTCCATACGAAGGGGCCGGTGCCCCATAAGACGGCGCTGGTGGAGCATCATATTGTGGAAGCGGCGCTCTGAAACCGAATACACCAATTAGCTGGTCTCACATTTCAATAGCAATTAATTTGATTAATTTATTTTATCGCTTAATCAATTCGTGTTAATTACACCAATTGTGTCAAACCGTGTAATCTGCTTCCCAGAAGGATGTAAGAACAAAAAATGAGAATATGATATACGAATAATGAACAGATCCAAAGGAAGCGCCATCGAGATAGAGAGGACACCCGGCCTTGAATCTCTCGGGCTCCAAGGACGAAATAAATCGGCGCGTCGTATAGCACTTACTCTCGCTTGTTGACGTCTCTGATCGGATCGCAGAGAGCCGAGGCGACCAAGAGGCACTCGAGCACTACCTGAAATCATATATGACCGATATACATCTTCGTTCTTAACGGTCTACCCCTTCTTACGTTTCGTCACAGTCATATTCTTGCGGTACGTCCGTAAATGCTAAGACTCCCTGTTCACAGACGCGACGGAACAAGATAATCGAACACGAACACACACACATCCACACACACGCTTGTTCGTTTGCTTATCAGGTCTCGAGTCGCTGAACTCTCGGGTTGTATAAAAGGACGTTGAAGAAATATCCGCGATACAGAGAAACAAGAAGAGGAATACATTTGGGTAGATCCTGTATACGATAAAGCCCAACGGACTATCCGCAGGTACCGGAACGAAAGTTTTATGCTTTAACGAGGGAACGTAATGACTTTGCGAACGAGGTCGGGGCACCCGTAGCTGTCCCCCCGGCGGACGTTCTCATCTTATCCTTGCTGGACAGCGCGTCGGCGGTCTTCAACGCGGTTCCGATTTCACCCTCGCCCCCCCCCCTCCGCCTCCCTCCCTCCCCCTGCTTGAAACGTTTCGACTGTCGTGGGCTTCATGCGGGATCACCAGAAGCAGTAAAACGCCCGCGAGAAAGTAATATCTTTTATTTGCCTTTTTTCCTTGTCCTTTAAACATTTTTTAAATCCTTTATTACTCTTCTCTCTTTGGGATCGAATAAAGCATGACAATATCTTTTCACGGGTGTGACGGCCTCTCGTCTCTCATCTCCGATCTCTCGAGAGAAGGAAGAAGCGCGTCTTACAGCATCCATTAAATAAAATATATTATTTAAAATTCTTATTTCACGAACTCGTTGACGATAAAATTTCGAGAGATCGGCACTCTCGTCCGACGCATTCACGCAGCGACTAGTGTCCTTTATACTTATTTACGATTCGTTTTTTTTATTTCCATATATTTTGCACATTTTTTTGGGCGGCGATAAAGCTGCATAATTTTTATTCGCGGCGGGAATTCCGTCGACTTGGAACAGAATATTTTCGTCTCGGTAATTTATTTTTTATTTTGTTTCCTACATATAGGGGACCGGGGTAAAACGGACCCGCATTCTGTATTACGTCGCCCCCCCCCCCCTGCGGGTCCCCCAAATGTTTGGAGACAGCCTTGGAATAATGCTTGCTACGCTTGGATCTTTGCAGCGTCCCACCCCTCTACCTTACCGATAATTTCCAAATGTATTACATTTCGAGTTTCGAAAGTTCCCTCGAAAATTATGTTCCACGCAAGTGAGCGAAAACCCATCTCGTCCAAAATGACGCGTCTCAAATTACGGTGCATTCGGGCTAAGAACTCTCCTTTTTCAATGACGATACCGCACGATCATACGCGTATACATATATATACGTCCCGCAATGAAGTACCTCGCGTCCGTTAAATTCCCCTTGTGTCAAACCAGTTCTTCCCTCACGCGCGGACAGTGCGGCGGAGAAGTGAGTTAAATATAAACGAAGGAGGAAAAAAAAAAAGAATTGAAAAAAACGCCCGTCATCGAAACAAAAAGAACACTGGCGAGGCACTTTCACGTCACACGTGTGCAGGTAGCCGCGCATGAAAACATGTACACGCGGTTGAGGAAGGATGCTGCCGGTACCGCGCCGATTCCAACTTAAGCTTGCCGATCTAGCGTACGAGTGTGCGCATGCGTCTCGCGCATGCACGCGTGCACGCAGCTCGGCGGTGTCATTGGCTTTCAGCGTACGGTCATCGATGTCAACGAGCAACCGAGAATTTCTATCGGCATTCGGAATCGGCGAAACTGTCGACGACCGATCGGGAATCGACTATGCGACAGAACGGGGTTTTTCTTTATACGCGAAAAATAATCTCGTATACTGGAAGCTCGCGCAAATATCCTCAACGCCGTCTCGACAGAGAGAGAATTTCTAACACTATCAAACGCTCAACGACAGCGATAAATCGAGACCGGTTGCTTACAAGAAGAAACAAGAAAAATAAAACATTTCCCTCGTGAAGATTCTAAGAGGTTCTCACACTTATGTTATTAATTTATTATCGCGCCGATTCGACGTAGGTTTTTATTTTATTATATCTGTATTGAATAGATATAAAATTGTTGCGTTCACTGACCAGGCAATACCGCATGGTGACGACTGTTCGCGGCTCGCCGAATCCAATTACAAAATTTTTTTTCGAAAACAAATTACAGTGTTAATTTAGAAACAAAACAACGAGAAAAAAAATAAAACGTTCACTGGCTTTTTTGTGGACTCGTGCTTGAGTTCTGGCGAAATTTAACGTCGCGAACGCACCTTTTATAGGTAGCAAGAGTGTTTGGGGGGAATCTCACTCGGAACGTATGTACCCACCGCTTAGTATACCGCTCGGTATAGAGAAGAGCCCACCTAGGCATGATACTGCATAGATGAGGAGGCTCCTTTTTTTCGTCAGGGTGGGGAAGCGGTGCCGCGACTACGGCACCTCTGTAGTCCTACTCGAGTATCGTTCGTTCTTTCGACCCGGCACGCCGCTTTTACGGGAGTCGAAAGTATTGCGGAGGATCGGACCGCTCTCCTCACTCAACGCGCCTCTTGCCTTTTCCCTCACGGACGTAAGGCGAGAACGGGGGTGGCAATGGGGGTCAACGTGTAATGGAAGTCCCCCATGATAAAAATAAATCAACTAATAATAATAATAATAATAATAATAATAATAATAATAATAATAATAATAATAATAATAATAATAATAATAATAATACTAATAATAATAATAATAATAAAATAATAATAATAATACTAATAATAATAATAATAATAATAATAATAATAATAATAATAATAATAATAATAATAATATATGCATTTTATTTGTGTGACCCGCACTCTCCACGTCTTTTCCGAGGCTCTGCACCTTCAACGGGTTCAAAGAAGGAAAAGAGAGATTGTCATCGTACCTGGGGATCCGGATATGTTTAGAGAATTTCAGAAGAGATATTCGACATTCGATTTCGACGAACCAAAGGAGCTCGTATCGCCCACACATGGAAGGTTTCCTTGCCTAATCGAACGAAGCTGTAACGCAATTCTTTGGATTATTTTGTTTATTTATTTATTTTTTCATTGATCCATTATATTCTCTCCGCGCGGAGGACAGGTTGAAATCAGAAGCTGACGCGGCCCGGGAACTTACGTGCTCATAGTATGCGCGCTCTCGCCAGATATGTAACGCCTCCGATTGCGAAAGTACACTTAAATACTGCTTGTATCGACTAGGAAACGCGAGTACCTTTTGCTCTCATCGTTCGGGGTTAATTATACCAACAGCCTCGCAACCGGCGCTCAGGAGATTCCCGCTCCGAGACGAGAGGAAGTGAATGCATCGATGCGTCGTATCGAACGTTTTTATTTATTTTTTTCATATTTTATAATCGGTTAATTATGGCTCACAAGTTACACCCGCTCGAATTTTTCATGACATTTGCCCGCGATTACGGAGATCTCGGTACGCTCTCACCCCAGCCTCTCGATGATTCCCCTTGTGCGGTAAGAAGGTGTACTTTAGTTTCTTCTTTTCATTTTTTTATTTTCCCTCTCAGACTTTCTTGTCGATGAAGTGTAGGCACGCCAAGATCATGTTGGAAAATTCATTGGTAATAACTTCGTCTCAAATATCTTCGCGATGCTGATGCGAGCGGTCGATTAGGGTCGCCGAGCACTTGCACTTTCTTCGATGCAAGAGGTGTGCAGACGCTCCGTAACGCAGCTCTACTCGCTTCCCATCTACCCGCAAACTGACGAGAGCTCTCGTGGGATTTCTCGATATCTCGCTTCGGATGTATCTACGAGTGCGACCTACGCACATCTAGAGGCTAATGCACCGGGCGAGCGACAGGACCATAGTGCGGTCAAGTTGCGTCCAAGATAAGAGGCTGCATCTACGACTTTCGTTTTCTTCGAGACCGAAAATAAAGATTAGCTTGCGGGTTGTAAAAAAAAAATACATACTCGCAGATTGTTATGTGCGGACTATGAAATTTAGAAAACGACGATTTATTGGACGTCACTTCCGGTTTGCGGATCACACTCCTCGACCGGAAGTGATGTATTTCAGTTCTGACGGTATAACGTCGTTTCCGGTCTAAAAGTCGGATCTTTTTAATCTCGCTTGGAATTTCAAAAGTTAAACATCGAAATAACGCAAAGAACACATTTTTTCGGCAGCCCGCAAATAATTCTTCTTGAATCTTCGAAACTTTTATTTCCGTCACAGCCTTCGCAGTCTCATCTTATCTAAATTACCGTCATCTCGCGACGTTACGTAAAAATTTGTGTCGCTGAAATTTCGCTCGATCGTTACGTTCGACGATTCATATATCGTCGCTGACCGAACGAGAAAGCTGTTTCGTAGCTGCATGAATATCAAGCTCATAATTCGATTCGTAACTTTTACTTTTTTTTTTTTCTTTCGCTCTTTCATATTTGTCATTCATTCATTTTATTACTGTTAAGGTAAGAGAAATAAAAATCCGCGCAACAAAAGATTCTTTTTGTATCACGGTCGCCGACGGTGTTCCACACTTTCTTCCGACGAGGCCCGCGATGCATTGAAAACGAGTGCCAGCCGTTCGTATCGTGCTCTTCCACCTCGCGACTCGTCTCCAAACTCATCGGAGGCGCGAGATTCGTCTCTCATCGCCGAGATAGTGCAATTTTTTATTCGCTTTCACTCCGATGCTAACGCGCCTCTTTTGCCGCTATACTTAATGCTGCATCACTCGCGGTCTTCGCGATGAAGACCACCGGGGGGGACGGAGGGACGTCCGGCTGGCATTCGTATAGCGAGACAATTTTCGAATTATAATTGCGAGCCTCCTCGAGTTCCTCATTCGCGGGCGAGAGTTCGGTCGATGATCTTTTATATTTAATAGAAGAGCTTTCCAGGAACAGTACCTGCGGAGAAACGGTAATAGATTATAATACCATAGGAGTTATTATTATTGCTTTAATTCGTACTTTGGGGATACTTCCTTCGTTACCTGGGAATCATTAAAATAATAATAACAACAATTAATTACTGCAAATTCAATTAGTACAATGACTCCCATATTAATTATTTTTTTCGCAGCTTGCACGATACTTCCTCCTTGAGAAAGTGTCTCTATCAATTTTGACTTCCTCCGAAAATCGCATTTAAGATAAGCAAGATTTTTTCTGTTCAAAGACACTTTTTGCCCGCCATAAATATCACTACAGTAAAACGTTTTATACATGGTAATGTAAAGTCAAATCACTCCGCGTATGAGGAAAATTATATTATAACAGATAAAAAGTGAATATTGAATTGGTATCGATCACCGTTTAAAATTTCACCGTGGAAACCGTAATCGTCGCTTGATCACTTCAATTTTGCTCGAGTATTTTTGCACACACAGACACACGGGCGCGCGCACACGAAATTTGTCACCGTGACAAAATGTTTCGAACGAGGGAGAAAATTATACGTGGAGGAAATTAATGTCTTACGTGTCAAAAGGAAGAAATTAACGTTAATTCGTCCGGTCTCGATAATCTTGCGGACAGTTACACCACATGCGGCAGCTTATAGTTCATTTGTTCTAGTGGTTAAATGTCACAGCCTCAACAGCCACCGTTGACTGAAAGGCTCAAACTCTTGCCGAGCAAACGAGGCAGATACATGTAATAGAAAACGAAACGCTGACTGGTCGGACGCTCTTTCGAGATAAGTAGTTCGCTCGATCCTGCACGATCGGCGTGGTCCTGCGGTACGCAGGTAGGGTGCCCGGCGCTGGATCGCGGAAATGGACGGTGATCTAACGGGGTAATGCGGAGAAAGTGTGAAAATATCGATTCCAGCAAACATTTATCCGGTCTTCGGCATCGATTTTTAAAAATCTATATCTTCTTCACGGATACAAATTAAATTTTATTTTATTTCGATCGAATTGATTTTTCGTGTGTTTTTTATTTAAGGCTGCTTTTTAAGAGGATGTGAAATTAAGACTTAGTGGCTCTCGCGGCGGAGGGAGAGAAAAGCACCGAGAATATGTTTCGCACCGTTTCAAATCATGAGTGCTGCGTTGGTAATAAAAACTGTAATGAAAGCCATCCCGAAACCGCAGACATCAGGGGAAAAAGAAAATTATCGTTGACCGCGCAATTGATAGACGCGGTGAATGACACTTTCCTCGGATGTCTGCGGTCTCGAGACTGGATACATTACCGAGGAGATTTCACATCACCCCAAGAACATGTGAAACACCACGATCGGTAGTAAAAAAACGGTAATTAATTTTTCGAACGATGCTGACCCAGGTCGGCCGAAAACAAGTTCTTACATGAAAGTTAATAGACATCCGTGTCATATAAGAATTTGCTTCGAACAGCAAATGGTTAGCGGCCGTAAAAAAAAATCAGTAACATTTTTTGTTTCCGACCGAGCTCGGATCGGGACGGAAGTAAATTTCACATTCGCTTAAAATCGCAGGTCATAAAGCCCTTCTGGCGTAAGAATATTAACAAATCGACCCGCATTGCTCCACTTTCACCGTTCGACGCACATGCGTTTATCTATCGATTATGCGAGCCCGAGGAAAGTAAGAGTAACCGTCCAACAGGATTGTCAACGAGCTTTCGCACTTTTACGATAATTCGCGAGAGACATTGCCACCGCGCTCACAGAATCTCCATGCGCCGCGGTGTCTCCGGGGCGTCGCAATTATACGCCCGCTGAAGACTACATCCTCATCGTCGTTTGGATGCACACGCGAGATAGACGGCTCGCAAGACTCGATTGCAGTTTAGAAATCGTCGTCATCCTCGTTGTCGTCGCTCGTCCGGCTGGACGCTCGCGTCGCGTGAACGTCAATGACCTGCTTGCACTTTATTTATTTAAAAATAAATCTTGTCCCCGACTCTCCATGTAGGGTAGAGCGGGGCAAAATGGGGTTTTGGGCAAAACGTCATTTTCCAATAATTTTTGGATGCCGGAATTCGCCCTATCGGGTACATCAGGCTCTTCTGCCCAGTTTTGCCACCCTGTCCGATCCAAAAATTATTGGAAAATTTAGTTTTGCCCAAAAACCCCGTTATGCCCCGTTGCCCCATTTTGCCCCGCTCTCCCCTACCTCATCTTATTCTCCTCGGGACTTCCGCACACTCGTCTCGATAAATTTCCGACCACTTCGCTTCTCAGTTTTTTTATCTTCGCCTCTTTTGTCGATGGAAAACAAGTTTGCATGAAGCCGAATCTTGGTCGTGCGGCTTCAATTCGCAATGTCAGAAACCGCTTCAACTTTCTCCACTTGGTTCTAGAGAGCTCACACGTACACGCCGGTTGATGAATTTCCTGTGTAGACCCGAGGAATCGTATTTTATTCGCTGCGAATCCATAATTTGTTTAATCATCATGTTGCGCATTATTAAGCCGCGGGCTGACGAGTACGAAGGCTGTGCAGCCGTCTCCGTGCGGAACAATGGAGAATGAAGCGTGCGGGTAGAGAAATGCACGACGAGGATCACATCGCGGTGCATCAGTTGCACTTCAGTTCTATCGGTAGAAAGCATGGGAGAGGTCAGTGTTTGAGTTTTCACCCTCGAGCGTCGTTCGTCACCGTAAGTTTCAGGAAACGGCGTTGACCAACCACAATTGCCAGGCGCCGAAGAAAAGAATTGGCAAAGACAACTTCTCGATGCGAGCCAAACGATAAATTAGCTGCGCCAGTGAATTTATGGATAGACTTGCTCCGCGAATTAGTCGGTTGCGAAACAATCTGCGATTTTTCCCTGAAAGCTTTAAGGAGGGAGTCTCGCTGCGCGCTGACTTCGCATAAGTTCGACAACAATAAGAGAAAATTGCAAGTACTTCTTGACGGTGTAAAAATCTGAAAAA
>JAPYZC010003744.1:0-11959 GCA_030522665.1 Ichneumoninae sp. A BG-2022a
TCAATTTTCAGCTTTTATGAGGAAGCGATTTGAAAATTTAAATTTTCAACTTTATGAGGAAGCGATATGAAAATTTCAATTTTCAACTTTTTTCAACGTAAACGTCTTAGACTTTTATGCGAAACGGCTGATCGATTCAGGTTCAGTGCGTAAAAAAATATAACATCGTTTGGCGCGAAAAAATACATGGAAGTATGCGCTCCTGAATTTTTTTTTGCCCTTTCGATTTTTATTCCAGAATTCCTAGTGATACCTCTTTATCTAGTTTTTAATCCCGTCATATCGATCGTCTTGTGTATGTCTTGCTGTAGATCACGATAGGCACCTGGGTTTTTCCGCGATGCCACCGTATTTTTTTTATCAGTGTCCAATCTAAAAAAAAAAAATACATATAAACATACATCCGCCCCTACCACCTCGTAGATCTTCGTCTCGAAGACCTTGCCGTGTGCTGGTCGATCCATCCGGGGCACCGTCGCGAATTGTGCCTCCGTTTGCTCCCCCCCCCCCCCCCCCCCCCCCCCCCCCCCGGCCCGCCCCCCCCCCCCCTCCACCCCGTCCGGCAGGCACGATCGTAAGGTCGGAGTGAAGGAAGGTTAAAGCCTCCTTCGACAACTCTTGTAACAAGAGAGTCGGACAAATAGCCGGGGAAAAGAAAGAGGCGCGAGTAAGAAAAGAGCCGCCGCTCGAACAGGTGACTCGAGGGAATTGCCAGAGCCCAGCAGCGATGATCATCGGCTGTTTTGCTACACGGCTGCTGGAAAGTATTATACCGGCTTCTGCTTTTACTACTAGGCTCATTCTCGCGTTCCTGCCGGGAATGCTTCACAGCACAATTTTTCCCCCCCCCTCCCCCCCCCCCCCCCTCCCACCTCATCCATACCGGTCGGTGTGTAAGTTCGTCCGTGTCTGATCCGGCGCTCAGCACAACTTCGGCAAGTCGCTGTGAGCAAAAGTGAAGTTGTTCCCGTGCGAACTCTGCCTAAGGGACTGGATCAGCGCGATCGCGGACGATACTCTTGTGCCAGATCTAAGGTGTGCCCTCTTAATGTCACGGGATGGAATATTGCGACTTGGTTCATGCACCGCACGGTGCCACAGCGGCCGAAGAGCCGAGTGGATAGCATTAGTGGAGCACGCCGGGTCGGGTTTCTCGCTCATCCCTCCGATCGAATATCATATTATAGAGAAATAAGAAAAGGTACCTTGGGTTTGGCCGTGCCCTTCTTGCGAATCGCTCGTGAATGCCACCGATAAATTTTCCCATCGAGCGTTTCGCAACCGCTCCGGCGCGCGCACACACCGTAGGAAATCTGCCGTATAAACTGCGATGGTATGAGGGGTAAAAAAACCGGGTGTTAATATTGACATCATTTTACAGTGAAAAGTAGACCGAAGATATGGTGTGAACCCGTAAGGTGGACTCTAACAAGTCCGGACACCAAATTGTGGGATGTCACTTAGGGACGAGTTTTAAGACGTTAGGTTGAATTTAAGATGGAAGTTTGGACCGAGCTTCATTGCGTGCCAAACTTCGTAGGAAATCTGCGGCGTAAACTGCGACGGTATGAGTGGACAAAAAAACGGGTGTTAATATTGACATAATTTTGCAGTGAAAACTAGATCGAAGACATGGTGTGAACTCGTAAGGTGTACTCTAACAAGTCCAGACACCAAATTGTGTGATGTCACTTAGGGTCAAATTTTATGACGTTAGTTTGAATTTATGGTCGAAGTTTGGCCCGAGCTTCATTGCGTTCCGAACTTCGTAGGAAATCTGCGGCGTAAACTGCGATGGAACACTGAAAAAAAAAATCATTGACTCAAGTAAAATTTGATTGCGGGCTGCCAAAGAAAAAAATTATTATTTCAATTATACTTTTAATTCTAACCATTCCATACGGGATTGAAACGATAACACGTCATCTTGACAATCTTGTCGTCGTTGTTTCAATATCATATGGAATTGTAAGAATTGAAAGTAGAATCGGAATAACAATTTTTTTCTTTGGCAGCCCGCAAGCAATGTTTTTTCAGTGTATGAGTGGTAAAAAAACCGGGTGTTAATATTGACATCATTTTGCAGTGAAAAGTAGACCGAAGATATGGTGTGAACTCGTAAGGTGTACTCTAACGAGTCCGGACACCAAATTGTGAGATGTCACTTAGGGTCGAATTTTATGACGTTAGTTTGAATTTAAGATCGAAGTTTGGCCCAAGCTTCATTGCGTGCTTAAGTTCTATCTTAACGTCGAACACAAGATCGAAACTCAGTTTGAACTTAAGATAGATCTTAAGCACGGAATTAAGTTTGGGCCAAACTTCGATCTTAAGTTCGATCTCAAGAGCGATCTTAAATTCAAACAAACGTCTTTAAATTCGGCCCTTAATAGCACGATTTTCTTAGACATCAACACTATTCTGTGACAACTGACAACATTTCTAAGAAGTGGTGCATTTGACGACACCTTTAACTTTTACATATGCATTTAACGGTGTCAAATACGCACTGAACGGTATTTTTAGTCGAGAAGCGCCTTCCTTTCCTTCCTTGCCGGGTAATTTGTTCCACAATTTTTTTTTCAGTAATTTGTTATGAACATTCTGAACTTATTATTATGCACAATCTTTTCGGCACCTTTTATACGCTAGAATTTTTTCAGATTTTTTTATAATCCAGAAGTGTTTGTAATCTTTGTCTTTTTTCTCTCGAACTTACGCGGCGTCATTGTGCTAGTACTACCTTAAGTTCTGTAAGTACCACTGATTTTACACCATATTTTAATGCCGCTTTTAGCACAAAAGTAATGGTCCTATATGGACCACATGGCGGTGTTAAACCGTTGGTAAATTTAACACAGTTTTTTTGGACAATGCACTCGTTCGCGCATCTCGCCGGCGAGAAACTAAAATTTACTAAACGATTTTTTAATTTTAGTTACCAGTTTTAAGAAAAAAAATTGATAAATAAAAAAATATCATTTCAAGAGGAATGCCGCGAGAAATTTGAAAAGTAAATTCTATCTTTGATTTTTCCAAAACAGCTCGGTGGATAATGTTGGAAATTTTTTTATTGGAGAACGCATTAGTGGAGCTGCGTTTTGTGTTTACAATTTTTTTTTCTCCGGTCGATGGTTTTTTCGGGAGAAAATTATTTACCCACCGCAGCACGGTGAAAAAGATTGTGGAACGTTTCGGCGTCCGCTGACATTCAGAGTTACTTTCGAAAAATAACTCGACTCCCATGGTTACCCCCGTGAGAGAATATACCGGTTTCATGCGGAATGCCTCATATATTAAAATTCATCGATGTGCCAGAAGGAAACGCCTATCTGCACGTGCATCGCGTGTAAATAAATAAAACAAAATATGTATATATAAATATTTGCCCATTCGCGAAGATGCGCTCCCTTGCAATACAGGATAAATAGCAAAATGTACGAGTGGCATCGAGATAACGACACTCGCCGAGTATCCATCCTCATATTTGCACGGTGCGATGTGAGGGGAAGCCCCCGCGTACACAGAAGTATAAAGTGTCAAGGGGAAACGCGCAAACCGAGTCCGGGCGAGTCGCGAATGTCGGTGAGGCGTAGAAAAAATTATTTTTCCCACTGGAACAATAACGCGACTCTCATCGCTACTCCGACTATATAATATCGTTGTTTTTTTATCGCAAACGGCCAAGGTACCTCCGAAGGTTTTACAGTTGCATCTTCTATGTTGGGTGTACGTATGGCTTAGGGGAAAAAATTATTAGATGCACAAGTGCATCGAGGAGCGACACTGCAGTCTCGGTCATCGAGCCTCGCGACTCGTTTAAAACCGAGTCTCTCGTCCATACAAACTCGTATCACTTTTCCTCATCAGCGGCAACGGGAGTTAGGACGATTCTGCATATACGCGTGCAGATTTGTGTATAGGAGACGGCGGGGCACAATGGACTATTATTATTTTTTTTATTTTGTTAAATAATACTAATAATAATATTTTCTTTATGAATATTTCTAATAATTTTTCAATGCCATAAAAGAAAGTCCTATCTGAAGTGGTCCATTTTACCCCGCTCACCCCCATCTCTATTAAAATTCATAGCCGTCGATAAATAACCTCAAATAAATCGGAGATAAAAAAAAAGAAAAACTCATTTCTCGCTCCGATGTTCCGTTTTGCCCCACTCTTTCTCTGGCGCCCGCGGAAATTATCTCGCGCTGATGAGTTGCATCCAGCGAGCTTGAGAGCTTCGAGAAGCCGAGCTTTCGGCCGCTTGGGCGCATTTCGGAAGTCGGCGAGTAGCTAGAATTCTCGTTATACGATCTCGGAACAGCATCTCCCCCCTCCCCCCTCGCGTTTTATCCTCCTTTGTACACAAAATGAAATTACTCGGTCCGCCTCAGTGCATCCATCTTGGGATGTTGCTCGAAGCGGCGTCTCTCGATCCGCGGAAGCGCGAAGCTTATCCGCGGAAAGGAATACGGCGAATATAATAAATAACGAACTGGCTTCTCTCGCCGCGATTCCACGGATTTTTCATCCCCCCTCGGTTCATCCATCGCGAAATAAAGGCAATCTAAAAAAAAAAAAAAATGATCGCCGATTCATTGTTCGTCCTCTCTGAAAGGTACATTTCATTAGCGACCAACATCCCTCGGTCCGGATAGGGTGAAAGGCCCAATTATTGACCGTAGCCCAATTACTGTCTATTAATCATAATATCTACAATGGAAAACTGCATTTATGTCCGGCATACTCACATTTTTTTTTAAACATCCACGTGATTGAATAAACATCGGGACAGAATGTTATAAAATCGTCGATTTAAAGAGTTTCACTTTTTTGACAGTTTCGTTAAGTGATCACGTTTCTAAAATCGGTTCGTTTTCTTTATTAGAAGCGAATAAAATGGTGAATCCAAGTTGGACTGTGCGATTGAGAGTCAATTAAAAGAGTAGTGTGCGAGAAACGAAACAACGAAACAACGAAATTAATGGGCTTAAGTCTTAGATTTTTCAAGAATTTTTGTCATCATGTCTACTAAAAATTCTTATAAATCCGGTACTTCCTACCATAGGTGGCGTCCCAGTTCCTCCTACTATGTGCTATGGCAATATCGCTCAAGTGGTATAGTCATACTTACTCGAGCCTTCTCTCAGTGTAGGCTATGTGACAAAATTGTAGGTTAGTGGTTAGGTCTCAGATAGGCCACTATATGGCCTATGTTATTATTATTTTTCTGATTCCTCGATGTTTTAACATCAAGAACTCAGAAAAACTGGTCTGCCGCTCAACATTCGATGTGCAAGCCGGTGTGGGGCTAAGCGGTCACCCATCCATGTACTGGACGCAAGCAAAGCTGCTTGACTCGGGAGACCGCCGAAGCCCCACACCGATCGCGCACCTAACGCTGTCGAAATTCCTTCATTGATTCTGAGTCCATCTAAAGTTGTAGGACATTGATCGGGTAATTTACCATAGTGTGTATATTTCGAGTTTACAATAAAATAACGGTCAAAAATAATAAAATAATGGTCAAAAATTATAAAATAATGGTCAAAAATTATAAAATAATACATGTTTCAGTTAATTAAGACTCTACATTTTTCTGTAACACCAGTTATTTCACAACCTTCACTACTTTTAGCAATCTTTTTTCACTTTCAATGCCACACGGAGCTTAGTCAGCGGTGGTCAGTAATTGGCCGGTTCACCTTGGTTTGTTATCGACCCGGCGGGATTTGCGGTCTCCGGGTGGATAAGTAGGTACGACCGTACGGGGTTATACAGCGCGTTGTGTCTATATCCGCAGGTACAACGTTCCCATCCGTCGCGCGGTCCATTTCCGCCCGGCAACTCGGAGAACGAAACTTCCAAACGTTTCTTGCTCTTCCCTTCCGGAGTTCGCCAAGTTTAGAGGAGCGCCTTTGCCTCTGACCGTTTCGGGGCTTATATATACTTCCTTTATCGCCGAGGGAAGACACGACGTGGAACCTCGTCCTTCTCTCACGGACGGGGAGACCGGCAGTCGGTACCGCTGGACCGAAAGAGGAAACTGCGGGATGCGAGCGAGGCGAATGCTCTCTCCGTGCCACAAGCGACACGACTCTATGAGATACATGGGAGAACTCCGCGAATCGGGAACGATAGAGGTGCAGTCGATATATTTGTGTATGTGTATATATGTAGCTAATGGTGAGAAACAAGAGGGCGTAACTCGTATGCTTTAACAAGAGACATACGCCCTTTTGTGCTTTGGCAATCGATATATGTGTGTATATGGGACATTCCCTACCATTTAGACCTTGGTCCAACCCTTCGCGTTTTGGATTGGACCCGCGATTTTTTATGTGACTGAACTAACTCTCAAAAGCACTCGGATTTTTTGTTACGTTTTAAAAAATTGTTTGTAATTATATGTGATTAAAAATAGGAACTTGTTCATCACGACAATAAAAAAATTTGAAAGAATTCTAAAAAATCTTGTGTCTTGTATTTTTTTAAATGTAAGTTTTTAGGTACATTTATATCTCTACCACTTATAACGCTAATAGATAACAACTCTATCAGAAAACATCTCTACCGTATTACAACTGTACCGTATTACAACTGTACCGTATTACAACTGTACCGTATTACTACTCTACCGTATTACAACTCTACCGTATTAGAACAAACTGTCCACAAATGCAGTGTTGCGTATAAAAATGGTCGAACCCATAGACTGACTTTTTCTTTTAATTATTGTCACGGTTTTTTTCGATAAAAAAATTACAACAAAATGGAAGGTTAACATTTTTTATATGTGCCACGAGATTGTTTAGAATTTTTCAGGTTTTTAAAGTGTGGTAATCAATCCTTCATATTTTTTATCATAAATAATTATAAACATTTTTTAAAAATCTAATAAAAATATCTCTGGGCTTTTGAGAGTTAGTTCAATCAGGTAAAAAATCGCGGGCCCGATCGAAGATGTGACGGGTTAGGTCCTGGTCGAAATGGTAGGGAATGCCCCATATGTACATATCGTGAGAGATGGAGACTGAGAGTAGCGGCGGCTCGGAGTGGGCCAGCCAAGAGATCCGAGCCACCATGGGAGAGAAACGAACGATGAGAGTCAGAGTCAGAGAGCTCGGGGAGGTTGCGCCGCGCCTCGGGATCCGACTCGACAAGAATGTCCTTTGTGGGTGGGATTTACCCATTGTGCTAAGAGAGTAGCATCCGTAATGCTCACGCACGCGAGCACCGACCCAACAATTTCCCATTGCCACTCACTCACGCCTGCCGATAAGTATTTTTTTTATTCTTTTTTCAATCTGATAGTCACTGGAAGACAATCTGTCGATCAGATTTTCTTTTTAATTTATGTGTCGGCGCTTACGAGCCGGGTGGGATGTTAGGTGCGCAGTAGATCGGTTCAATGCACTGCACAGCTTGCAGCAAAAAATAGTATTTTTTATTAAATTCATTTACTTTAGTTCTATTGTGTATCCAAGATAATATTTCGACTGCCGATGTGAGTGAAAAAATTGTGGATTGATGAGAATTTTTCCACGGAAACATTACATTGCGCAGTAGATCGACCGAATCAACTGCGCAGCTTGCAAAAAAAATAGTATTTTTAAATAAAATTATTTACTTTAGTTCCATTTTGTATCCAAGATAATAGTTCGACTGCAGATGTGACTGAAAAAATTGCAATTCGATGAGAATTTTTCCACGTAAACATTACACTATGCAGTAGATCAACCGAATCTACTACGCAGCTTAATATATTGTAGAAAGATTTTCATCAGATTGAGATTTTTTAGTCATATTTGTCGATGAAATGTTCATTTTATGTGTCTATTAATATTACTATCTTTCTGTGGAAAGAAAATGGTAACTACGGAAAAAGTTATTTTTTCCTACTGAGATTCTATTAATACTAATAAAGTGGTTTATTTTGCTGCTGTATTTGCATTGCGTTTATATAAATTATTTTAAAAAACTAATAATAATTAAACAATCTGCCGACTAAAATCTCCCTCGCGGCGAAATCATTTACAAGAATGAACGTATGATGAAGAGATGCTCGGAGAATGGTGGAAGTATTGCGCAGCGATCTTCCCATTCTTCCTTCCTTCCTTCCTTCCTTGCCAGCGAACCAACGCTTTCATGAGCGCACCTTTACCGTCTCCCGTAAGATACATGGCCGAGTAAAGTTTTCTGAGAGATTTCTTGGAGAACGGGAGTGCAAAGCAAGAGCAATGAAGATACATAGATGACTCAAAGTAGAATATTCATACATAACTAGAAACTTGCCTCTTTAGTAACTAAATAATTCGGTATTTCACGCTATCTGTATTATTATTATTATTATTATTATTATTATTATTATTATTATTATTATTATTTACAGAGAGTTCGTGGCAGCTTACCGTGAAAATCGTAAATATAGACGGGAAATGTGACCGAGCGATGGGTTGCGAAATTATTAATACCTCAAAGTCTGCAGTTTATACGTTAAATAATAATTTTATTGAACGGCCATCTTCTTTCGACTTAATAGGTTTTTTAATAATTCACTAATCCGGTATTTCAGGCCTTCCACATTATTATTATTTCAGCATGGAGATAACGTGCAGCAGTTTCCCGTTAAGCTCTCAAAATATAGTCGGGCGACGCGTCGGCAAATTATTAATTCCGGAAAAGACTGCTATATTGAGATAAACTATTATTACACTTCTAATGGACCAAGACTGAGATAACTCGAGGCGCATGAAGAGTCTGCGTCGTCTGAACCTTTAACTTGATCAACAAATTATCGATCAAATGGCAAAAAAAAACAAAAACAAAAACAAAAAAACCGTGGTTTTATCTCCTCAGCAGTCTGGAGATTTGGAAGCTAATTAGCGAGTGGAAGTCGGGGCTTCCCCGCGGACGAGATTCACCGAGGCAGTAATAGAATTCATTGGTTCTCCGTTCTTTCTCGGCATCCCCCCTCCCCTTCTCTCCTCGTCGCATCATCCCGGCTAGACCGCGTTTAAACTAGCGGACTTCTTTAACTCACTTTCATCTCTTTACCTCCCGCAACCGAGTCCCGGCGAACTTTGCTCCTGCATACATCTACCGCATATAGCTCGCCTATTCCAGTTCTCCATGGATATGGAATTTAACTCTCCTCCCCCTCCCCCCCCCCCCCGCCTCGGCGTCTCATAGTAATATAATAATATATATATATAATACCATAAAATATTCCGTGGGATAGTTTAAATCCGGCTCCCTTGCGCCCCCCGCGCCTCCGAACGCACATACGCTATGACGGAGCGGGCTAGCGGGGCAAAACGGTTCGAGACGAGTTAGTTCTTTGATGTCCGTCAAAAAATGTCTAAAAATCGCACCCAGAAAAATAATTTATTTGACGGCCATCGTTTATTTGGTTTAAGTATTTATTTGATTTAAATAAATATTTATTTCATTTAAGTAACTATTTACTTAGGGTAAAAGTGGGGAATATGGCCCGGTCCATATATCATTGATTTACGTGTTAATCGAGGTGGGCTATATTCACCACTTTTACCCTAATGCAAGTAAATATTTTACTTAAACCAAATAAACGGTGGCCGTCAAATAAACTATTTTTTTGGGTGCGTCCGTTTTGACCCCTGTTTCATTTTGCCCCGTTATATCCTCATACAGTCCAGATAGATCTCCAAGTCAAATAGCTTTCCCTGCAGTGAATTTATTCGATGATAAACACTGACGTCCCAACAATTATTATGTTCCTTATACTAGACTGGGAGTGGGGCATAAGTAAGGCGGAGAGGGCTTACGGGGCAAAATGGTCCAGTGCCTGCTCAAAACAATTTCCTTTCTTCCTTTCTTCCTTTTTGTCTTCGTTCCATTTTTCCCCACTCTAAACACCCCATTTTCTCAAAATACCTCCTCAACTTAAATAGTTTCCCCCCCCCCTCCCCAATGAATTTGCTCAACGATAATCACCCCCGTTCTGGCGATAATTTTATTCCTCAAACTTGTCTGGAAGGCGGAGCGGCTTTTTGGGGCAAAATGGTCCAGCGCCCTGCGCACCAAAACTTCCTTCCCTCCTTCGGTCCATTTCGTCCCCGGTCCATTTTGGCCCACCCTACACCCCACATCCTCAAAATACCTCCTCAACTTAAATAGTTTTCCCTCCAATGAATTTGCTCAACGATAAACACTCACGTCCCGACGATTATTTTATTCGTTAACCCGCTCCCATAGTCACGGAAAGAGGAGACAGAGTAGGTAGGGAGTTTAACTTCCCGACTCCCCCGAACCCTGTCATCGCAAAGTGTTTCCCGAGCGAGGACTAGGCGGTCCATTATCTCAACGAAAATTCGTCCCTTAGCGATTCCGGCCCCGCCGGTTATCTCTCCCCTCTCTCCGGCTGCGCGCCTCTCTGCGTAGAGGAAACATCCTGAATAAATTAGCTGCAGTCGTTGAACAATAACTTTGAACGAACATGGGCCGTGAGCGGAGTGTGACGGAGAGAAGGAGCGAGGGAGGGCAAGAGAACGGGATGGCTTTTGGGGTAAAAGGGTGAAAGGAGACCGGGCGTGAGCTCTGCAACGAGACCTCTGACTCTGCAATTAGTCATTCCCGCTGCCGGGCAGAGAGGACTCCGAGAGAGAACGACCGAGAATATCCGTGCCTTCCACCTGCTTATACATAGTGAACGACGAACGGGAAACCCTTCCACGAATTAACTACAGACTTCCGCGGGACGGCGAAGAAGAAGACGAAGCAGAAGATGAAGACGAAGCAAAAGAGATAAATAATGGAGAGAGATGTTACTTTGAGAAATTAGAGGGTTCCTTGGACGTCGACCTTTGCCCGGCTAGAAACTACCTTTTAATAGTTCTCGGATCGTTGCCTCATACCTGAAATAAATAATGAGACAAGAGAGAAAGAGTAAGAAAAAAAAAAAAATGAGCCGGAACAAAGAGTGATTCACGGTCGAGAAAGAGGTAGAAATAGAGCTGTCGAAATTTTCCCGTCGACCTATTAAGGCTGATGCCTCGGGATCGTACGACCGGCTGCTGTATCGCCGTGGCATTTCGAGATCCTATTTTGGTTCGGATCATCTTTTATTTATTGCGAGTGGCCTCGTTTGTGTCAAAATCGGTGAGACACGTAGCCTTGCGCGAGAGGCTAATTCGAACTCGGTCGATCCGGGCACTTTCGAATTGTATCGCCGATACGAAATTTCGTAGCCGCTGATGGTTCCCGGTGGAAAATGCTCGCGTCACTGGCGATCGTCGCGGGGGAGAGGGGACTCTACAGGATCTCGCGGTTTTTAGGTCGATCGATACACGGGGGAAAAAGCACGATCGACAAACTCTTTCGAGTCCCCTGAGTTTGTCGTCCTCAATTATTTTTTTCGGTCATTCAATATTTCTTTAACATCTTGCGATTTAACATATTTTTGTCGTTCATTTTATAATTTCATTTATTGTAAATTTTGCCAAGTAGACATTTTCGAGCGTTACATCGGGCCCTGATAGGGACCTGATAAAGCCTTACCAGGCCCTTGTCGGGCCTTTATCAGGGCTTCTCAGGACCTTATCAGGGCCCGATGCAACGTGTGAAAGTTTTTACTGGGGTTATTTCTTATCAATTTTGGAATGGACAAACACTGTAAAATGTTTCGTATTAAATTTGGTAAAAAATGATCCAATCGTTTAAATTTTCTGGGATTTTGAAAATTTTCAATTTTTCTGAGATTAAACTTTTAAAAATCCCACAATCCCAATTGATCTGAATTTCTGAATAAAATACCACGCAAAGAGTAAAATGAGTTACAGTTTTGTAATCAGCGCTGAGGAATAGAATAAAAATTGCTTTAAAACGACGCAATCTGCAAATTTCAGTTTGCGATATCCTATAATAAATTCTGGGGTAAATTTTGACGGTTTTACTTTTATGAAATGTAGACATTTTC
>JAPYZC010003745.1:0-19491 GCA_030522665.1 Ichneumoninae sp. A BG-2022a
CGGATCGTCCCAACGATCAAAATGTTCTACAAAAATGTACCTTTCAATTTCTAGTGCTTGTTTGCACCAATATTTAGTATTGTGTTGCATAGCTGACGCGATCCGAACAGCCGAAAAATCACTTCTGCACTTGCGAATCACATTTGGTTTCGGCGAATTAGTATTTTTGAAAACTCACCTATGAGGTGATCGCATGGCCATAAGGTGATGTCTATAATGTTGCTCACTTCATATCGGATGCGACCGATCATGCGCAGCCGCTTGTTACAATTGACCCGTGTTACTTTTGTCCCCAGTCTCCTCTATCTTCGTCCCCTCTCGCCCTCCGCCAGGAAGGATCGCTTCGCTTCTTCCTCGCGAATTACACCCAAGAAAGATATCTCCATTATCGCCGCCGACACGCGCGAATCATTCCAATTTGTAAAGGATGATAGGCGCGGCGAAGATAAGACCGCGCGCAGCGCTCGAGGCTACGCGAAGAAGCTGTAAGCGACGCGACTGGGGTTGGTTGGACTGGAAATTTGATAGCGCGTAGGCTGGGGCGAAGCGATAGCGACCTTTCGGGGACACGAGGATGTTCGAGCCTCGGCGAAGGTTTGTGTTATAAGTTGTTAGCTCCCCGACGATCCCGCTCTCTGCGGGACCATTGGATTTTCTTATGTATTCTTAAACAAGTCTCGGGGAAAAGTTTGAACAAGGATTCCGGTAAAAGCGGCGAGGAGGGCCGGGAAGGGAAAGTCTTCGTCTGTTGCGTTAAAGTTTAAAGAGACTTTGCGCTACCTCGGCCGGGCACTTAGGAATTGTTTCGGAAAGGTAGGGAAAAGGCGATTCCGTCGCGGAGCCTCAACCGTGATCACGAGCTGCTAAAACGGTATGACACACTGTAACTCGCCGCTTATGTTACCAAATATGTGCACAGGTAGCGTTACGTTAAGGTAGTACTAGCGCAATGACTGACGCCACCTAAGTTTAAGAGGAATAAAAGAGAATTACAAACACTTCTCGATCGGATAAAAATCTGAAAAAAATCAAGCATATGGAAGATGCTGATAAGATTGTTCATTCATACGTATTCAGAAAAATTAACAAATAATTTTCGTAAGAAAAAAACAATTGGTTGCCGGGTAATTTGTTGCACAATTTTTTTTCAGTAATTTGTTATGAACATCCTGTAATTATTATTATGTACGAACAATCTTTTCAGCACCTTTTATATGCTAGAATTTTTTCAGATTTTTTTCTCATCTAGAAGTGTATTTTATTGGTACAACAAAAATGTTTGTTTCAGTCGAAAAATTTTGGATAAACCGGAGCAAATAAACGTTTGACAAAACAATGCTTTATTTGTACCAAACAAATAACAGCTTTGACCGCATGTCACCGCGAATTTTGGTTAATCCAACCAATTTTTTTCCTCAGTGAACAAACATTGAATAGTCTCTCTTTTGAGTCAAGTTAGCCCTTTACTTGCGGACGGAGACATCGCCGTGCTGCCGTGGATTTTATAAAGGAAAAGACGTGCACTCAGAAAAAAATGTATTCAAATCAAATAAATTTCGATCTTCAAATGAAATTTACTACGATAAAAGAAATGTTTCGTTGCCTTAACCAAATCTTTAGTTGATACAAATAACGGCTTTCAAATTACGGATTTTTTTACATCCAGTAAAAAAATTTATTCGAAGTGACTATTTATAGGCCTAGGAGTTCAGTAGGACGGCCATAAATTGGAAACAGGGACGCGCGCTTAGGAAAAGAAAACGTTCGTTTAGGGGAAGGAGTTTGGTGAGTGCAAAGGGTGTTGTGGTGCATCTCTGCATTGCCAGCGTTGCCAGTGTTGCCAGTTTTTAGGAAATTTTACGGAAAATGTCATGGAACGTAACAAGTGCTCTAGTGGGAAAGACATACGGGACCGGTACTGGCCAACGTTGGGCGAACTCCGGCCGACGCTGGGCCGATACTGGCCCGGTCTGACACTGGCACTAGGGTAGGATCGGCAGGAAAAATGGGAAAAACTACACTTGTGAGGTAAACGATTACGACCTGAGACGGAATGCCCGATAAAGAAATTGCCAGAGTCACGAGGGATCGGCGATAAATGTTTTACGCTGTTCTCCGTAACTGGTCCGCATCCTCGGCAGCCCCCGGAAAACCGAGAGGAGACGACCAATCGTGACTGCGGTCTTTCGCACGTGCGCCTCAATGGCCCCTGGGAACGACTACTTAAAAATGCATCTTGCTGGCTTGTCCACTCGACGAGGCGAGCTCCATTTTCAACCCACCTGACACGGCCCGCAGACCGACTTCCAAAAAGACTTTACTACTTCGTGCCGACGCCGCGAGCCACGGAGGAAGACAATGGTCCGTGTCACCTGAGAACGAGGGACCGAGATTGCACCGAAAATCCGCGCGGGCAACGCTTATCCTGACGAGGCATAAATTTTGCTGGAGCTCAGTCCCAGAAAGTAGAATACGATGCCTCGTGAATAGATAGAGAGTATTATTGGAGGAACGTGAGGGAAGAGAAATCGCTCATTCGATGACGCAGCGGCTGGGTGGGTTTTCTAATCATTAGGAGATTAAGGGATTTTTCGCGGGACAATTTTTCGCAGTGGAAAACATTATATTTCTTGGTAAAAAATTGTTGAATAAATATGAACAAAAATCCAGCCATTCGTACTAAATCCGTGAGAATATCGTGCAGGTTATTTAACGATTCGATGAGCCATTCCTGAGATAAACTATTTCAATCACACGGCACATACTGAGTATTATTGGAGGAACGTCAGAGAAGAGAAATCGCTCGTTCGATGACGCAGCGGCCGGGTGGATTTTCTAATCATTGGGAGATTAAGGGATTTTTCGCGGGACAATTTTTCGCAGTGGAAAACATTATATTTCTTGGTAAAAAATTGTTGAATAAATATGAAAAAAATCCCAGCCATTCGTACTAAATCCGTGAGAATATCGTGCAAATTTTTTAATGATTCGATGAGCCATTCCTGAGATAAACTATTTCAATCACACGGCACATACACGATAGATAATGAGTTTTATTGGTGGAACATGAGAGGAGAGAAATTGCCCGTTCGACGACGCAGTGTCTGGGTGGATTTTCTAATCATTTGGAGATTAAGGGGTCTTTCGCGTGACAACTTCTCGCCGTAAAAAACGCGATATGTCTTTTATAAAAATTGTTGAATAAATATGAAAAAAAATTCCTGCCATTTGTACCAAACCCGTGTAATTATCATGGACTTTTTTTAAGATTCGATGAGCCATTCCTGACATAAACGATTTCAATCACACGGCATATACACGATAAATAAATTACTTTTATTAGAGGAACCTAAGAGAAGAACAATCGCTCATTCGATTACGCAGCAGCTGAGTGGATTTTCTAATCATTGGGATATTAAGTGGTCTTTCGCGTGACAACTTCTCGTATTGAATAACGTGATATTTCTTGGATAAAAAATGTTGAATAAATATGAAAAAATGCCCGCCATTCGTACCAAACCCGTGTAATTATCATGGAATTTTTTAACGTTTCGACGAGCCATTCTGCACATAAACTATTTCAATCACACGGCACACACACAACATCGTTCACATCACCCCTAGCCGCAAATTCGTCATTTCCCTCCAGAAACATTCCATCATACCGCGCACTGATAAAAAATACAGTTGAATCTACTAAAGATTCGGGCGGGGACGTTCAAATAAATATTTTGCTGGTCGAACAAAATATTTTAATGCCTCAAAAATTTTTTGGCGAAAATACCCAGAAAATTGGTGACCCAACCAACCTTTTTGCTGTACCAACAATATATTTATTTGAACGTCCCCGCCCGAATCTTTAGTTGCTTCAAGTATATTTTTTTATCAGTGCATATAGCATAAAAATAAAAATAGAATAAAAACCCTCCAGCGAGAATAATTGAGTGCACACAAGTGCCTCACAGATAGCTCTTCGCGCCCAAATATCCTGGAGCAAAACGCAGCGACTAGATTCGAGGCTAAAGCCGTGAAACCTTGCTAGGTGGAGGGCGGTAGAAAACTTTGGTCGCTCCATTCCGCCGAGGTTCACCTTCGGAACAGATACCCATGCATCGGAAACGCTGGCAACGGTCCAGTTCAGATAAAACTTAATATTTTTGCTTAACGAGGCTTGTTTTATAGCCGGTACGTCCCAGTCCTCCTAATTGGCTTGGGGGTTACGTGCGCGCTTCTGCGCCTCCATCCCCAATCCAGTCCGGGGCGCATACACGACAGATTCGCTTGTGTCTCTGCGGTTTCCGTCCGTGGATATAGGGTAGAGCGGGGCAAAATGGGGCTACGGGGCAAAACGGGGTTTTGAGCAAAACGTCATTTTCCAATAATTTTTGGATGCCCGGATTCGCCCTATCGGATCCATCAGGTTTTTCTGCCCAGTTTTGCCACACTGATAAAAAAGTACAGTTGAATCAACTAAGATTCGGGCAGGGACATTCAAATAAATATTTGGTTGGTCGAACAAAATATTGTTCGACCAACAATATTTTGATCCAAAAATGATTGGAAATAGTATATTATGCCACAAGGGAGGAAAGTGCGTCTTTTCACCGAGTGTGAAGTTTGATTCACAGAAATACACACGAGGTGAAAAGGCACTTCCTCCCTTGTGCCATACGATATTTTTTTCCGACTTCGTTAAAATAACCACATTTCTTGCGTCGCAAAATCGTCGTATTCGCCAATGACCATTTCTGACCCGGGAGTAATGGAGCTTGCAGAGGGAGTAATGAGCCCTATTACTCCCTAGGGAGTAATGAAACTAGGGAACATTATGAAAAAGCGATATAAACATTTCAATTTTCAAATTTTAAACATTAACTTGAAGCAGTAATATGTGACGTTCAAGGGATTTTCCGAGCAGAAGAATGATATATTTGATTTAATAATTTGATATAATAGATTCCTATTGTATCGATATGCAACGAAATGCAATGGCGCAGTCTGCCACATATGCTCGTAAACGGCTAATTGACCACACGCTAGCAGTCCACGCTTAAACATAACACGCCACAGTCCTTGGCAAGCCACGCGATAGTGTACAGCGATCGTGAAACGATCCAAAAAAATGACACCGTTTTGTGCCACAAATTCACCACATAAACAACCGTAAAACAACTAGTCTGGCTGACAATATGGATGTTTTTCGTGTAGCCATCGATCTCTTAAAAAAAAAAATCTTCCAAAAAGACGTTTAGATTATCAAAATAATCTAAAAAATTAAAAATCCAAAAAAGGCCTATCAAAATCTAAAAAAAAAAAAATCATGAACCAAGTAGTGGTACACATACAAAGAAATTCTTAAGCTGCGCATGCGCACAGCTTAATACTGATCATCGGTCAATAATAGGCCATTTTCCGCCCGTGTTGCAGGCAAGAAATGTGGTTATTTTAGCGAAGTCGGGAAAAAATTTAGTTTTGCCCAGAAACCCCGTTTTGCCCCGTTGCCCCATTTTGCCCCGCTCTCCCCTACGCAAACTGTACTATAATACACACCGCGGCCGGGCGCGCACACCCCGCCGTTTATAATGTGTACGGTGTGTGGCGCAGAGATAGAAGTGGACTGACGTCGCTATAGGCATATTGCAGGCGTAACAGCTTCGCCCTCCCGCCATCTCCGTTTCATCCCCCGCCCTTAACGTTCAGCCTGCTCCTCGTTTCGCCCCGCATAGCGGGAGTTTCAAGCAGCCCGAGCCGCAGCCTGCAACTAGACCGCCGTTACTTCCTCGACATTGTTTCCCCGCCCGGAGACTCCCACGGGGCATCCTCGAGAGCGCTCTCGCGACCGGCATGCTATCTCGCAATTAGCAGTCTCGATTCACTCTGCCTTACGCGCGGACCGGGAGGAGGCAGAAGGGCGCATCCGATAAGGTTTTACACTCTAAACGGCGCCGAATACGACCTTCTGCTTCTCTGAAATCGATCCACCTGCTCGATGTATATGTAGTTTATGAGGCTCGGTAAATCGAGGTTTCGCCGTAGACGCGGGAACTATGAGACACTTTAACGCGAACGCGATAGCGCTCGAACGGTGTGAATTACCAAAGGGGTGAGTTACGGTTTTTTAATTTTTTTATTTCTTTTTAAATCGGTGATAGCGGAGCGAATGAATGTGTGAGATGGAGTGAGAGAGCTAGGAATTATTATCCAGTGGGCAGCAATGACTCATGCGAGAACGGGGAAGGAGTGGAGTAGTTAGCGAGCGTGCGAATCGTCGGCGTGCCGGAGAAGACTGGTTGCTATATTACACTGTAAAAATAAATTGTAAATTTAATGTACGGTTGAACCTCGATAATCTGAACCTTCAATTATCCGAACCTTACGTTACATACATTAGTGGAACATTAATGTACTTGTTTTCTTAAATAAAAATACCAGACATTAAAATTACAAATCTTTTGGCGGGTCTTTACAACAATTTTCATTAATGATACATTTTTTGTTTTTTTTTTTTATTAACGATAGCGGCGAGACGGAGTGAGAGAGCTACGAATCGTTATTCAGTTGGCAGCAATGGCTCATACGAGAACGGGGGAGGAGTGAGCGTAGTTAGCGAGCGTGCGAATGGTGTGGTCGACGTACAGGAAAAGAGTGGTTCCTATATTAGACTGTAAAAATAAATTGTAAATTTAGTGTACAGTAGAACCTCGATTATCTGAACCTTCAATTATCCGAACGATGATTCCGAACCTTACATTACATACATTAGTGGAACATTAATGTACTTGTTTTGTAAATAAAAAATACCAGATATTAAAATTACAAATCGTTTGGCGGGTCTTTACAACAATTTTCATTAATAACATTTTTTTTTTATCAACGATAACAGCGAGACTGAATGTGTGAGACGGAGAGAGAGAGCTAGGAATTATTATTCAGTTGGCAACAATGACTCATGCGAGAACGGGGGAGGAGTAGAGTAGTTAGCGAACGTGCGAATGGTCGGCGTGCCGGAAAAGATTGGTTCCTATATTACACTGTAAAAATTAATTGTAAATTTAGTGTACAGTAGAACCTCGATTATCCGAACCCTCAATGATTCGAACGATGATTCCGGACCTTACGTTACATGCATTAATGGAACATTAATGTACTTGTTTTCTAAATTAAAAATACCAGACATTAAAATTACAAATCTTTTGGCGGGTCTTTACAACAATTTTCATTAAAGATAAAAAATTTCCTCTCAAAGTGCAACGTATAGGGTAAAAGCGGTAAATATGGCCCACCTCAATTAACACGTGCATCAATGATGTATGAACGGGGCCATATTCCCCACTTTTACCCTATGTGTTTCAAATTTTGGAAACAGTTTATGCAAAAAAAAAGCTTCCAACACCCTTCATCAATTTTCAAACTAATTTTTTTTCCAGTGTCCTCTTTTGTGACTTAATCAATAAACGTATTGCTTCTATTTTTTAACCCAAGTCATGTGTTTTCCTGGCTGTCAAGGCGATTGGCAAAAAGTAAGAGCGCTAATATTAGGGATTCGATTCTTTGATGCTCGAGAACTTTTTTGTATTACGAAGACGCACGGTGGAACGAACCTAGGACACGTTCCCCGGTCGTCCCATCGTGTTTCTTGGCAATACAAAAAGTTTCTCGTTCCACACACTTCCCACCATCCGCCGATGGTCGGAAATGTGTGGATCGGACAAGCCAAGAGGGATGAATCTGTCAGCTCTTACGATTCCTCTCGAGGACCACACTTAGCGCGGTTCGCGTCGATGGGACAGATCGGGGACACTATACATCGTCCTCCAAACCCATTACCATTACAATGAACCTCTCGGGTCGCGGGAAAGGTTTCTCGATTTCTGTCCTTTCCGCGTACAGGGATCGAAGACTCGATGCAGCTTCAATTTCTATGTCCATAGCTCGGCACGTTCGCTGTTTTCTACGTCGATGATCGCTCGAACACGTAAAAAAAAGCGACGGTAAAAATACTATATTTTGCCATTCAAATTGAATTGTAGATACAAAAAATCCTGTATTTTACCGTAGAGTTTCGGTCGTTAGTGCACAGAACAAAAAAAAATCATTCTGCGCATCCGTTTGGCGGATTTTCAATCGCGGTAAATTGATTTTACTTGGCGCGTGCCAGAGAAACGGATTTCACAGAGTGAAGCGTTATTTCCACTTCTGTCAAAGAAAATATTTTATTTTAGTTTTTTTATAAACACTGCAGAATTGCGGCAAAGTACAAAATATGCCAGGGGTGTCTCAATATTTTTTTATAAATTAATGAAAACTACCACACCGTGTAGTCGTCGAAATCCAATTGGTTCTACAATAGTAAAAATATAAAATTAAACTGTAAGCTCGATAAACCCTTCTCGTTCCATTTATCAATTTTGCAATGTAATATTCTTTCCTAACAATTTTTTTAAGTTTCTTTCTGCCAGAAATTCTTTACTTTGCATTCCGACGCGGCGGGCGCGAAACAAAATTCAACGATCACCGCAACTCGTCCATCATTTTTTTATTTTTCAATCTCCCGAGTAACGAAAAAATATTAATTTTATTTTTTATAAACACTGCACGATTGCGGCAAGGTACTAAATATGCCAGGGGTGTCTTAATATTTTTATATAGATTAATGAAAACTACCACACTGTGTAGTCGTTGAAATCCAATTGGTTCTAAAATAGTAAAAATAGAAAATTAAAATGTAATCTCGATAAACCCTTGTCGAGCCATTTATCATTTTTACATTGCAATCTTCTTTCCTAACAATTCTTTTAAATTTCTCTCTGCCAGAAACTCTTTAATTTTCATTCCGCCGCAGCCACCGCGAGACAAAACTCAACTATCACCGTGACTCGTCCATAATTTTTTTAGTTTTTTTTTTTTTTATTTTTCCATCTCCCGAGTAAAGAAAAAAGTAAATCGCTCCGTGCATTTACGCGGGTGGCTGACGGAGGGTTGGAACGTATAGCGAAAGGGCCAAAAGAAATGGTACATAATCCTGTGGGAAATGAGTCATTCGCCGGGAGAGATGAAGAGGCGAGAGATGGAACATGCACGGTCGCTCCCGTGTTAGATGGCCGGAATGCGCGGGGAATCCCCTTCCACGTGTCGTTCATCCGGCGAGAGGGTGAAACAAGAACGAGCCGCGCGGCATCAACCCCCTGTGGTGGCGGGGCTATTTATACACGGAGGATTTACAGTGCGCACTCTCGCCCGTACCGGAGGGCAAGGAAGAGTCGAGAGGAGTCGAGAGTGAAAGGGGCGAAAGCACGGCCAATCTGTTTAAAATGCCGGGCGTGATGTGCAGACAAAAAAAGGCCGGGGGCGGCGGGACGAGAGGCAGACAGCCCGGCCTTTTGGTTCCAGCGAATTCGCGTCGCGAACAACGCCATCAACGGAGCGCGTGATGTCCCGACACATTTTTTATTCTTCGGACCGCATTATTGTTCCATCTTTTCCTTCGCTTTTCCTTCCCAACTTTTTTTTACCATAATCCATCCCCCCTTTTTTAGTTTGCGAAAAAAATTAAAAATGCCGCTCCGGCGGCTGACGGAACGGCACCTAAATCGCGCTCGGTGCTCTGTTAGGACGAAGCTTTCACCCTTGTCGGTTAGAATTGGATATAATTAATATAGGGTAGAAGTGGTGAATATGGCCCACCTCGATTAACACGTAAATCAATGATATATGGGCCGGGCCAAATTCCCACCTTTAACCCTACTACGAGATATGCGTAAGTGGTTGGTTCAAACTCTTATTTTTACCCACTTCGAATACTGCCCAGACTTGCTAAGTGACATCTCTGATGTACTTCATGCTAAGCTCCAACGGGCTTTCAATGCGGCAGTTGGATTCGTTATTAGAATTAAGTGTCACGATCGTGACTCGCAAAGATATATATTTTTCGGTCCAACAATTGGCACATTTACATTTCTACCACTCACAACTCTACCAAAATCTTTACCGGAAAGTCAAAAAACTAGAACGGACTTAAAATAAAAAAAAAAAATTGAAATAAAAACTCACTGTCCCGAGGAGACGCAGAAACGTACCGATAATTGGGAATATGAGACAGATAGGTGGGATACGTATGTATAGTCTCACCCATATGTAATCATTTAGATATCTGAGAAATCGCTTCTCGGCCTGCTGCCCTAATGAATAGGTGATATTTTATATCCATTGTTATCGTCATTTTCAATTGGTCACTTATTTTTTAAGTGCGCTGTGCTCTGAATTTAACATACAACTAATATTTGTAATGAACTTCACCAAATAATAGTATATTTTGCCACAAGGGAGGAAAGTGCGTTTTTCACCGAGCGTGAAGTTTGATGCCCGAACGAAGCGAGGGCAGAAATTCGCACGAGGTGAAAAAGCACTTCCTCCCGAGTGGCATACGATATTTTTTGCCCGACTATGCCAAAAAATGGCCACATTTTTATACCTGCAATGGAGATGGAAAGTTGTCCGCCGCTGCGTTACTTTTCGGCCCGCTGTGTTACTTTTCGCCAGCTGCGTTTCTTTTTGGCCCGCTGGTCAAGAATTCACAACTTTCCGCCCCCATTGCAGGCATGGAATGTGGACTTTTTAGCGTAGGCGGGCAAAAAAATATTTTCGATGTGCTATTTTCGTCTATAATCATTACATACCGGAATACAAAGCTACCAGCTAGCCTTGTATTCCGGTAGAATTTTCATTACTTTTTGGTAGAGATTTTTATGGAGCTCTAATATAGTACAGATATTTTCTGATAGAGTTGTGAGTGGTGGAGATGTAAATGTGCCGAACAGTTCGTTATTTAAAATATGTTAAAAATATATTTTTAATATATGCTTCCTTAGTTGCGGATGTCGTACATTCGAGTATCGATTTCTTCCACTTCACTGTAATTTGAAGAATATTTGCGACGAACTTGTCGCGCGCGGACTCTGCTTGCGTGGCGAATCGGGGAGGAAACGCCGGCGCGTGTTGGCATGCGTGTCGAGAAATAACAATAACGCTCGGGCTGGTTGGGTCCTTTACGATTCACACGTGCGATATTAATGCACCGTGTAAATTCGTTACTCCAATTATCGGGTAAAACATAAATTGTTGGCACAACCACGTCTATTCAGGGTGGATTCTACAGTTCTAACACCGATGGCTGTGAGAGGAAATTTAGTTTGGTGTTTGTGTTCTATACTCCGAGGCTGATTTACCACAGGCAAGAAAATCAGTGCTTGTGTTACCGCGGGTAATCAATAGTTATGGTAATTATACGGTGACCAGCTAAACTTGCATAGGAATTAATGTACACTATACCGCGAATAGATTAATTCCGAAAGCGGAGCCGAAGCCAGCGGTGCCCGAATCTATCGGATGGTCTGTGCAATTTGGAAATCAAATTTTTTTGCCCCGCGATTTTCTTATCTAAAACTGTTTAATTGTTATTTTGAGATATCTTATCTGAAAACGATTCGTGGTGATAAAAAAAGCTCTGAAATATCGAAGAGTATTTATGTCGTCCTATTCCGTACTATAATTGGCTGTTGAGCGAGGTCGAAGCTCGGGGGTCATGTCAAGACAATAGAACGTCAAAATAATGCGATACAACACAATACATTTTATTAATATCGATTTCGTCTTTTATTTTGACGTATGTTATTTTTTAGTGTTATTATAATTTTTGTTACACTGTAAAAAAATTTTGTTTGGAAATTAATTAATAATATTGGAAGGTTTTTTATATAAACCGTTTCTGAAATTCCAAAAACATGTGCGTTGCAATTTTACAGTAGTAGCCATGACCGCGCGCGAAGCCCCAATCTTTTTGATATCTCTTTTTTTTTACATTCACTCTTATATGCTACGAATCCCGAAATTTCGAAAATATAGCATATGGGAGTGATTACGGATTTTCGAAATCCACTTCCATATGCTATAAAAGCCGAAATCTTGACAATACAGCGTATGGAAGTGATTTAGGATTTCCGAAATACACTCCGATATGCTATATGGGATTTAGAACTTTCGAAACCCACTTCTATATGCTATGAAAGCCAAAAACTCGAGAATATCGCGTATAGGAGTGATTTAGGATTTTCGAAATCTACTCCCGTTTGCTACATGGGGTTCGGGTCTTTCGGAATTAGTTAAGGAAACTAATTTCGAAATACGGAATTAGTACTATATGGAATAACAAGGAAAATAGTTAAGTTTCGGGGTGATTTATTGATTTTTATCTTCAATTTGTTAATGACAAATAGAATTATAATTTCACAAAAACAATCTTTGCAGCACCTCCCATACACTTGATTTTTTCAGATTTTTATCCCATCGAGAAGTGTTTTTTTTTTTTTTTTTTTTTTTTTTTTTTTTTTTTTTTTTTTTTTTTTTTTTTTTATTTTACAAGCAAAGTACGTTATGGTTTTATTAATATGAGTAATTTTAGCAAATTTCAACTTCCAGTACATTAAATTTACAATTTATTTTTGCAGTGTAATTTTGAAATGTATTTTGAAGTATGAAGTGAAGTGAAGTGAAGTGAAAACCCACATCCAACGTAATTATTTAGCGTTCACCACGAATCTTTCACTGGTAACAAAAACTAATTATTTTCAACAAACCTAGCCATTCACGTCGAAAAGAAAATTCGTACACGAACCTTAACTAACATCCGCTCCATGTAACAATCTGCTCCTAACCGGAGATGGTTAGAACCCACGAAGGGAAGTTAATTGCAGCTTTATTCACCGACCCGGCTTGAGCGAAGAAAGTTCATTACATTCGGTGTTTATAATTTACGAAAGATTCCGCAGCGCGCCGAGCGCCGAAAGAATGCAATTTTCATATCTCGCTCCTTCCACGTGTTTCACGTTTTAATTGTACAAAATTGCTTCCACAAACTCTTGATAATTGGGACTAAACAAATAGCGCCCGTTCCGTCCGCTCGACGGGTTAATCGACTTTTTCCTTCGATAATCGCGATAGCGGGAGACTCGCGTGTTCCGCCAGATAGCGAAGAATTAATTGTCCGACCGACGGAATAAATTAAATCCCGAATTCTCCGTGAAAGGACGCTTTCCGGAGGTGGGCCTGGGCGTAACGTATGTGTAACGCTTCGCGGATGTATGTTTTCCCTTCCTTTGGTATCTCACTCACGTGCGCCCGACAGCCTTGTAAATAATCGTTGGCCGCTGTCGGCCGGTTTTCCTTCCGTCTCGCTCCCTCGCCGTAATCGTTTGCATTTGTACGCGAATCCCCCTCATTTTTCTCGTCGTTCGAGGGGGATGCGACAGCGGGGCGGGGGGCGAAACGGGGATCGAGGGTGGAATCTCGGGTTTCGGCTGGCGTGATTCCGCAACCACCACGGTGGTCAGTCGCGTCCTCGAGCCGGCTGAGGGCTGCTGCTACTGCTAACGGCGAGGTCCACCAACGCCGCTCGTTTATTTCGTTTCCGGAAGCTCGGCTGTCTACCGGCTGGCCACTGGCCGGTGCGCGGAGACCCGCGGGGAGGGACAATGGAATTATTTCGTTAAGAGCCTCGCATGCTGCGACCACGGAAAGAGCCACCGGAAAGTCGCCAACCACCCTTAGATGAGTAATTGCTTGCATAATGCTGTATCAGCTTTCGTAACAAAAAAGTCTGGGTAGCACGGCAATAAAAAGGAGTTGACATAAATAATAATTATCCTTTTATGTATAATTGTTATTGTTTATCTATAATTATTATTTTTTATGTGTAGCAAATGTTATTTATGTATAAGAACTGTTATTTATATATAATAAACGCTTATATGCATTAAAGAAAATTAATATTTAACTGAATATTTATTAAATGTGAAAGTTTTTTTTCTCGAGGTATTTTGTAAGCAAAGTGTAACTAACAACTACTATTTAATGCACTCGAGAATATAATTGGCCGAAGAGTTTGGCATTTTTTTTACAAATCGACAAAGACAATCTTCGGGCACGTGCCAAATGGTAAATTGATTCGTTGCGTAATTATAGATATACAAATAAAAATGTAGCTTTCGTAAAAGAAATCTGGGCAGCACGACAATAAAAAGGTGACCGTGGCAATTTTCTGTGCATAAAGGAGTTGACATAAATAATAATTATCCTTTTATGTACAATAGTTATTGTTTATCTATAATGATTTTTTTTTGTCTAACAAATATTATTTGTGTATAACAAATGTTATTAATATATAATAAACACTTATATGCATTAAAGAAAATGAATTTTCACCATATTTAATTATTGATATGTTAAATATTTAACATATCAACATTTTTTTTCACGATATTTTGTAAGAAAAGTGTAATTGCAACTATTATTTAATGCACTCGAGTCTGCAATGTTGCAGACTCGTGCCGGAGAATATAATTGGCCGAAGAGTTTGGCATTTTTTTTACAAATCGACCATTTTCCGACACGTGCCAAATGGCAAATTGATCCGTTTCGTAATTATAAATGTATAGGTAAAAATGCAAAATTAGAAAAGGTTAATTAAAGAAAAAATTAGTAAGGCTCATGAAAATTACTTCAAATTATCGAAGTCAGTTCCAACCGGAAGACTTTTTATGGGAAAGATGAAATCGAACACTTTGTCAGTCCATGCAAACAATAAATCCTGCAATCCCTCGTACCTTCCATTCCCCATGGTAGTAATTGCGGATATAGAAGAAAAGAACAAAGAAGAAAAAAAAACACCCCGAAGAATTATTAGAGTCGAGAGTTTGACCCGAAGGAAAAGTGACCTGTGAGACTTTCCGCGAATTCCCACCAGTGACGCAATCTTTTTTTACGACCGCCGTGAGCTTTCACTGCCGACGGACAAAAAAAAACGCTACGATGAGGCTCCCGAGGCAAGAAAGAAATGCTTCCCTCATATTTCTCTTGTATGCAGTAGCCTCACATGGTTTCTTTCCTTTTGCTATTATACCCGTCGTGAAACGATCTACGATGTTTAGCCCATATAATGTCAGCAAAGTCAACAAATATCATTTTTAAGGTATTTCGGATAATCGCCAAATTTAGAGTGATAGGAAAATTACCTTTAAACACCGCGAGGTACACATAAAACACTCAACCAACATGTACAAAGCTAAATGCAGACCCATCCTAGAATACGGTCATCCGATTTTTTTGAACTGCAAAGAAGCAGCAATGAATAAGGCAAAAACTGCTGAAACCTGCGCAATTCGGCGCTTGACACGCATCCGACATCCGGCAAACCCACTATATAATCCTAGAAATACTCTCCTCTGCGAACTTTCGGGCATTACTCCTATAAAAACCAGAACACAGGAACTATCTGGAAGATTCGCTGAAATGCAAATACCGAATATAAAACCGCTTTGTATACAACTCGAAGAAAATGTACCACGTAGATTTAAATATCCCATTCATGCAACATGTCAACAATTAAAAATAATGTTCAATGAAATAGACAACTGAACATTTACTCTTATCAATCAGTAAGAGTTACATTCACGCAAGCAATGAAACGCCAAAAGAACGTTCTAATATTCATGGCTGAAGGACTGCGGTCGATGGCCAATTGGCAATGTACTGTATAGGTGTAAAGAGAAAAGTCTATTAGGTTAAAAAAAAGCTGTTACATGTTATGGATTGTTAATAAACTCATTACTACTACTACTAAGAGTGAAACTCAATTTTGTGATACACAAACTAAATAACAAGTTTATTCAAAGGAACAAAATTATTATGTATTTTCTAATTTTTCTGAACCTGAGTGCAACTGTGAGATTAATCTCTTCCCAATCGCTATTCCCAAGGTGTAAATTGATGTGTCTGCAATTTTGTTCTATGCCCATACTTGGGTGTGAATCGAGCATCGTCCGATTCTTCATCTGCAAATTCCTACACGTTTCCCAATTTACCTCGTAAATTTATTCGATTTCAATAAAGAAAAATAATTCGGATTTCAACGAATGGAACATACTCGATTCCAGGAGCTAAAATTCAGACATTAGAAAATTTAGCATATCGAATGGAATCATTTTAATTTCGTGAGCTCAAATTCACCCATTTGAAAATTTAGCATATCGAATGGAATCATTTTCATTTCGTGAGCTAATATGCAACTATTTGAAAATTTAGCCTATAGAATGGAATAAACGTTCCAATGGTTGAATGTTACGCTTCCCTCCTAGGGTTTCCAAGCTATTGACAGAAATCGACTGTCGTCTATGATACAAGCGTTGAAAATCGAGCACGCGACACGACTATGTAGCAATCCCAAAACCGAGATTACGGAGAGTTAAAACGTGCAAATCCATTCAATGCGTAAAATCGTCGCTCGATAGTGGCCCGGCACTAGCGTGACCACGGTAATCGATGGTTTCGACGACGTTCACATCGGGTGAATAGATCGCACCGGGCTGCCAGCCACCGAAATGCCGGACAGGGATTATCGACGTACGATCGCCCGTGAATAATAGTTTCGAACCAGCCGATTATTCGTACAGCTATGTTCCTCGACATATAGAAATGCTATGTTCTGCGAACTTGTGCACCTATATATACATATACGACGAAATGTACGGATTGGTACGGGACATTTCGCGCTTTAGAGGGTTGACCGTAAAAAAGCCGAAAAAACTCCATGAAAAAAAAGAAAAACACTTTCCAGAATTGTCGTATTCGCCCGACTGACGAATTCTCGATCATTTGTATATTGCTAAATACCCCATTAATATTCGAAACTTTAGCAACAAATCAGGTACGAATGCACTATATTAAGACAAAACTAGTTGAAAAATTTCACTCGTCGTATCGGAAATAATTGTAGGGAAATGTATTACTTTGTTCAAGCACTTGCCGCTGAGGACTCTCTTGTCTTTTTCACAACACTCGATAGGCATCGGGCTCTCGAAACATCGATATCCAATATCTACTCGGGCATTTATCTATTCTATTTATCTGCATCGACATGGCAAAATAAAAATGTGCGCCTCTTTTGAAATTCATTTGTAAACAGTCTATTGACAGATTGACTGATTGAATTTAAAAAATGAACATGTTTGGAACAGTCTGAAGTATGTCGCAATGGTTATCTTATGTTATAACCATTGCGGCGTACTTCAGACTGTATAAAAATAAAAAAATATATAAAAATAAAAAAATAAGTAATATTAAGACAATATTAAGATATTTATATAATATAATATTATATAATATTAAGATATTAAGAAAAATTATTTTTTTCCAACATGTGAAAAAAAAAAATCGAAAAACGTCACGTTAACAAAAATGTGTGTCGCAGTCAATTTGACCCACCAATTGGACTACGAAGTATTAATCACAGCAATTTTCGAATCGTTAATTCGACTCCGTTTCATCTATCGGTGGGTGAATTAACCAGCGAAACGAACATTTGCATCAACCCCAAACGAAAGATTTCCCAATTATCATTCCACAGATCCCATGCGGATAATTATTGTGGCTGCCAGCTTCCAGTAATCATCCGGCAGATTATTGCTCGATCAAGCCTATTATTTCCATCATCAACCGCAATCCCAATTAATGTTAATTTCACCTACGATAGATCCTCTATAGATACTTCCCATACCATCGCCCCATTCGGCAAAATCGGATGAATTCGATGGAAATTTACTATCCAAATGTACCGCAATCCCAAATTACTACAAACCGCAATCCTAAATTACTGCCCATTTAACTATACACGCCTCCATAGCTAATGGTTCCGACAAACATGCGTGTCATCAGTTTCCGTCGAATGTGTGACGAGTTCTGTGGTCAAAATCTACAGAACCTACCTTTTCACCTACCTACATTCCGGGATGAAAATGCATCATCAAAACCTAAACTGATGATGAAAATGCATCATCAAAACGTAAAACTTTAATATTCACAATCCTCGATCCTAAATTACCCCTACTAAACAATACATCTCGGATAAACGTTTCCCGCCGACATCGACAATTTTTATGGAACCTTTTACGTGTTCTGTGGTCCAAATTTACAGAACCTACCTTTTCATCTCCCTACATTCCAGGCTGAAAATTTATCCTCAAAACGTAAAACTTTAATATCTACAATTCTCGATCCAAAATTGCCCCTGACTAAACAATACATTTCGGATAGACGATTCCCATCGACATCGTCAGTTTTCATCTAACCTTTGACGAGTTCTGTGGTCCAAATTTACAGAACCTTCCTTCCAGGATGAAAATTTATCATCAATCCGTAAAACCTAAATATCTAAAATCCTCGATCCAAAATTACCCCTACTAAACAATACATCTCGGATAGACCTTTCCCGCCGACATCGACAGTTTTATGGAACCTTTTACGTGTTCTGTGGTCCAAATTTACAGAACCTACCTTCCCATCTACCTACATTCCAGGATGAAAATTTATCATCAAAACGTAAAATCTAAACATCTAAAATCCTCGATCCAAAATTACCCCTACTAAACAATACATCTTGGATAGACGATTCGAGACATTGACAGTTATCATCGAACTTTTTACGTGTTCTGTGGTCCAAATTTACAGAACCTTTTTTCCCGCCGCCCTATATTCAGGATGAAAATTTATCATCAAAACGTAAAACTTTAATAACTGCAATTCTCGATCCAAAATTATCCCTGACTAAACAATACATCTCGGATAGAAGTTTCCCATCGACATCGCTAGTTTTCATCGAAACGTGTTCTGCGGTCGAAATTTACAAAACCCACCTTCCCACCTCCCTACATTCCAGGCTGAAAATTTATCCTCAAAACGTAAAACTTTACTATCTACAATTCTGGATCCAAAATGACCCCTAACTAAACAATACATCTCGGATAGCCGTTTCCCATCGACATCGTCAGTTTTCATCGAACGTTTGACGAGTCCTCCAACCCAAATACATAGAAGAGCTTCCCGGGCCCGCGGACCAGTACCACATCGACGGAGAGTGTCCCAGTGCAGAGTATGTTCAACCAGCCGAAAGTAGTTTCCGATGGTCGGTGGAGCTTCGGGGAGAGAGAGGTTCAGCCTCCGCAACCGCCAACGCTGCCCCACCGGCTATCCCATCATGAAGCTCTCACGGCTGCTGGCTCCTGTGCCACCGCATAGCCGTGCCGGCTTCGCATTTACATACCATTTCGAAATGTCGCGTTACCATGCGCATTGCATCGGCGAAAGGCAGCAGCATATACTGCATTTGCAGGAAGAACCCACCTAGCCCGTTCCCCCCTCGACAGCTTTCTGCTTCTAACCACTACAACCACTCCTCGTCCTCTTCGTCCTCCTCCTCGATGGCGTCGTGTCCTCCGCATTTCCCGCAGCTATCTGCCTCTCTTTCTCCCGGCTGACCTAAAAACATTGCTCTTCTGCGCCCCCGCCTGTGGATGTGTGTGGATGTGTGTGGATGTGTGTGGATGTGTGTGGATGTGTGTGGATGTGTGTGGATGTGTGTGGATGTGTGTGGATGTGTGTGGATGT
>JAPYZC010003746.1:0-20027 GCA_030522665.1 Ichneumoninae sp. A BG-2022a
AAAATGTTTCGGGGGGTGAACATAAATTTTACGGCTTTAACGCTTGCTGCTTTGTTCGCGTATGTGTGGAATCTCGTGCACGAATTAACAAAAATGTTTTAAACATTTTTTAGAGTTTTTGAAGGGACTGAAAAAATTAAACGTTGATGGAGTCGACACTTCATCGCTCCCTCGGACCGCTCTTCCGCGTACGGAGGAAAATGTTTCGGGGGGAGAACATACATTTTACGGCTTTAACGCTTGCTGCTTTGTTCGCGTATGTATAGAATCTCGTGAAAGAATTTTTTAAATTAAAAAAAAAAAAATTTTGAAGTGTGTGTGACTGCAAAAATTGAACGTTGATGAAGTCGATACGGTTCTCTTGTTTCTGAAATTGATTGTTACGCGTTGGGTCACCCTCGCCCGTCGAGAAATTTAATGGGTCACGCGAGAGCGAAGCTGGAACGCTGTCAACGGGAAAGCTACGCCGTAAACGAAAAAAAAAAATGTTTCTGGTAATTAAGGTAGTCTGAGCGGTACAGTCCTGACAAAAGTGCGTTCCAGAGAAAATTTCGAACACTTCTCGATGTGTTCAAAATGATTTTTATGGAAAAAAATAATTAAGTATCCGGTAATTTGTTGAACAATTAGGGTAAAAGTGGGGAATATAGCCCGGTCCATATATCATTGATTTACGTGTTAATCGAGGTGGGACATATTCACCACTTTTACCCTATTTTTATCCTTAATATGTCAACAAAATTTAGGAATTATTATTACATAAAAACAGTAATTACAGCATCTCCCATATGGTCGATTTTTTCGATTTTTTCCCCATCGAGAAATGTTTGAATTCTCCCCTGAAACTAACGTTTAGCGGGACTGTACCGCCCGGACTACCTTAACAAAGTTCCGCTGGAGGTTGGTTAAAAATCGTTGTCCAATTCGTGCGGAAGGCAAGCAAATTGTCAATATTACTTAACAAAACCTATTTAAAAAATTAGAAAAAAATTTTGAACATACCTTGAAGTCTAATCTCCTCGATAACAGAAAAAAAAAATCGTTTCAACCTACCAATCATTGTCATGGCTGGAAAAAGGTAAATCAGTGCGTCCGCGTAGCGTTCGAGTCAATCCGAAACTTAAGCTTCGATTTCCGATCATTTAACCCCGGGCCCTGCGCGACGGGCGGCCATCGATCATATCGGAGGTGAAACTCGATCGAGTTACTTGGGAATACGAGCCCTCGCGGAGGAAGCATGACGAAGAGGTGAATCGTCAACGAAACTCGAAGACGCGGAAGCATCTGCTTGCGAACGTTGCGGTTGATTCGAGAGCGGAGGCTTCCTCCGGGTCAGGAATACATATATGTATATACACGTAGGCGAAGGGATGGGATTGCACGAAGCAACGGTGCAGGGTAGCGGGAGGAGGATGAGATGCGGCTCTCAGTAGTACGGAAGATCCGACCGGCTGGAAACGCTGAGCAAGACCGAAATTGCCCCCCTCCTTGTTTGCGGGTGGTCTGCGGGATTCCCCGCCGTACCTTCCCTGGCGCATCATCCCTTATCGCGTCTGTCGCTATATCTGTATATAAAGGAGGGTACACACTAACCGAAGCCGGGTAGTTTCGCGAAGGTGAATTGGAACGTGGCTGATGCTCGTAGAATTCGATACTGCGGTGGGGAACGTAAACCATTCAGTCATTGCCAATGCACAGTGAATGGCATTTTTTGTCATTCAAATAATCGAGACAACAATAAAAGGGGCTTTAATTCGGGGTTCGATTGCTTTTGTGTCGAACCTTTGAATCGATTTGCCGATCGTGGCAAAAATATCGATACTGCTATAGAGAACGTAAAATATTCAGTCATTGCCAATGCACAGTGAATGGCATTTTTTTGTTATTCAAAGAATTGAGATAAAAATAAACGGGGTTTTAATTCGAGGTTTGATTGCTTTTGTGTTGAAACTTTCAATCGATTTGCCGATCGGTGCAAAAATATTCATACTGCGATACAGAACGTAAACCATTCAGTCATTGCCAAGGCAGAGTGAATGGTATTTTGCTTTTCATTCAAAGAATCGAGTCAACAATCAAGAGGGCTTTAATTCGAGGTTCGATTGCTTTTGTGTCGAAACTTTGAATCGATTTGCCGATCGTGGCAAAAAAATCGATACTGCTATAGAGAACGTAAACCATACAGTCATTGCCAATGCACAGTGAATGGCATTTTTGGTCATTCAAAGAATCGAGACAAAAATAAACGGGTTTTAATTCGAGGCTTGATTGCTTTTGTGTCGAAACTTTGAATCGATTTGCCGATCGTACCAAAAAAATCGATACTGCGGTAAACAACGTAAACCATTCACAGTGAATGGCATTTTTTTTGTCATTCAAAGAATCGACATAAAAATTAACGGTTCGATTGCTTTTGTGTCGAAACTTTGAATCGATTTGCCGATCGTGGCAAAACAATCGACATTGCGGTAGATAACGTAAACCGTTCAGTCATTGCCAATGCACAGTGAATGCCATTTTTTTCATTCAAAGAATTGAGATAAAAATAAATGGGGTTTTAATTCGAGGCTTGATTGCTTTTGTGTCGAAACTTTAAATCAATTTGCCGATCGAGGTAAAAAAAAATCGTCCTAGCTCGAGCACTCGAGCTTCGTCCGCTCGACATCGGACACTCTGCGCAAAATACTCGCTTTTCACCTACGAAATCCTGGCTCTATGTTCGGGCCAGGTATAAATTCTTATAGACTGCTGCTTTTTCGAATGGTCGGGGGGCGGAGGGGGGGGGGGGGGGTCGACGGTACAGGAGAAACGAGAAAAACAAAGCTCGCGCGTTTGTGGGAAAAAGTCTCGAGAAAGAAACAAGGGGGTCTTTAATTACCACCCCTGCGCCCCTCCCAGCGACCCGAGTTGGTCTCTTCTTTTTCCGAAGCTTCGCGCTCCGGCTTCCGTGAAACGAGATCTTGTAGCAATACAGTTCTTTTTTTTTCGTTTCTTTCTGTACACACAACGTTACTTCGCCGCTCTTTGGTTCGATTCAATATCGGATAAATCTTTATCTGACGTTTTACCTCCGGTTGAAAAATAACCGTAAAGTGAAATAAAAGCAGAGGGCACTCGATGGCTGAAAGAAGCTTTGCTGCGAGGGCTTTTGTCCTGGGAAACGAAGGCTGAACTTGCAGTAAAATATAATAGAATAGAAGTGTATATCGGCAATGAAGGAGGGGGAAAAACCCGACGAAGATAGTGGTAGTTCCCCCATTATTTATATCTTGGTATATAAACCTTATCGTCCCGCTGCCGACGACCTGCAATACTTCTTGATTAAAGCTATTTTCGACGTCGCTCGCGTGATCCCTCGTACGTACCGGACCAACCCCGAGCCCGCCCTCCATCTCCGTGCCGGGAAAGTGCACGCGAAAGCCCAGTGCACGGGGTCATCACTCGACCCTGCTCGTCGGTATTCGTTAGTGTCCCTCGCGTCGCAGCGTACCCCGTAAATATAATGGATCGAAGACTATTACAACCTGATTCAACTGATTCATCAACGGGGGGAAAAAAATAAAAACAAAAAAACTGCCTTAAAGCCAACTCCCGAGGGATAAACGTAAAGGGGAATTGGATTATAAAAATAATGTTTTTTGGCTTGTGGTGCCTTTGCTCTTGACTTTCACTTATATCAGTGGCCCTTTTTGTACCCCTGTTCTGGTTGTCGAGTTTGCGTACCTCACACTCGGAGCGCAACTCAGTAAAACAGATTTGTACTTTTAACAAATTTTATTTGTCCGCAAACGTCCACAACTATTTTCTTGTTAATTTCGCAAATTATATTTTTTAAATTAATAAACGTTCATTTTAAATTAACATGAAACGGATTGTGGACGTTTGTGGACAAGAAACGCCCAGTGGCCCATTTTGTACGCCTGTCCTGATTGTCCACGTTGTGTTCCTCACACTCAGAACCCAAGACAGTGAAACGGATTTTAACAAACATTTTTTTCCGCAAACGTCCACAATTATTTTCTTGTTAATTTCGCAAAATATATTTGTAAAATTAACAAACATTTTTACAAAACGGACAAAATTTGTTAAATTAGCACGCAACAAATTGTGGACGTTTTCGAAGAAGAAACGTTGACACCTATTTTACTACGAACTTAGAGGCATTATTGATGCTTCTGCGACTTGGCACCTTTCTCAGGATTACCGGGATTGCTCAGAGTATCTTTGGTGAGCCTCCCAAGCATCCTTGACTGTAGTCATGCTAGGGATCGTAGTCAGCCTCGCAGCCTCGCTATCTCCAAGGAGGTAAGGCTAAGGGTATATTCTAGGATGTCTCCTGGTTTCCTAGAAGCGCACGTTGCTGCACACGATACTCCGTTGCCATGAAGCCCTAAGCACGGTAGCTTACACTCAGGGTAGGGACATTTCGGAGCTTCAAGTCTGGAACACGAACTCGGCGCCCCAGGCGATGAATGCGCTACATCCCCTACGCCGGATGAATTAAATTAAGGGAAATGATAAGTAAACGCAAGGAAGATCGTGCGAATGTCTTTAACGATGAAATATAAAGAAAATATATATTGTAACGAACATCTTAGCTGACTATTCGTTAAGACACACGGTATTAGTTAGGTTTGACATTAGACGATCGAACTGACGATCGATATGAGATCGATCGTCATGATAGACAGTCTGGACTGAGACGTCTGAACGAACAGACGTGTGACAGTTCATGCTCGGGATATTTAGATGCGATTGTACTAATAATATCCGCCCCAAACTAAATACGCGCGTTATTCATTCGCCCGGTGAAGCACAGTCTAAATAAAAAATATACAACTCGATGTAAATAGTAACACGGTCTAAATAAAAAAGATATAACTCGAGGGGGTTTGAAAAAATTCCCCAAGACAATTATCGAGCCCTTCAGTCTGTCGAGAAAATGTTGTGAAATTTGTGTCACAAGACACGATGATTTATCCATTGAATAAAAATTAGTATCGTCTCCACGCTTTTTGTCTCCTTAACCTTCGCTGCTGATTCGCTTAGCCAGTGGAATTATCGATTCTCTCAGTTCGCGCGAAGTTAACGGCTTTGATCAATCGTCATGGTGGCGCGTAGGTAATATCGAGCGGAGAGTCGGAGTTTCCGTGAGACAGCTTATAAAGGGAGTTTGTTAGCGCACAGCGAGGAGCGTTAGCGCCGCGAAGCTCGTTTGTCAAAGTTCGATCATTTTGGCTCTCGTGCCAAAGGGAAACTCGGTCTCTCCGTTTCGTGCTCCGTTTGCTATTCCCACGATTTCCACGCATCACGATCCGCCCGGAGAGAGGAACATCAGCGTCAGCTAAAGCGCGGAGCGGAGAAGAGAAACGTATCGATTACCATCGAGAGTGGACTACTTCTGAGTAAGCGTAAAATAAAGTGCACTCGGCGTTGCGGATCTGGTATATGTAATACGAAAATAGAGAAAGAATCTCGGGTGGGCGAGTTCGGGGATGAGACTTCCGGCGGGAAGAATAATGGGAGAGGCTATGAGGATCGCAGATGAGGAAACAATCGACCAATTTTTCATTCCCGCCCCCACCTTCGCATCCCGAGAACCTCCTCGGTGCAACAGCCAGTCAGTGTAATTTTTCAAAGTTCGCGCCGACGGACGTACGCATCTGGTTGTCGGGCGGAGTGAGAGGCTCGGCCGATCCTGACCGCCTCGGAGAGAAACTTAATATCTCAGATGTGAAGTGCAGTCTCGACGAACAGGCTTGAGTGCAAACTTTTTTAATGTTTACACTCAACTGGCAAATATTAACGTTTTAGATACAAATGTTAAAATTATATTATATTATATATATATAATATTATTATTGTTTATATTATATTATTTCATTTTTTTAAGTTATATTATATAGAATTATCAGCAACTACGAATTATTATGAATTGTAATGAAAAGCCTAAAGGGCGGTATTATCGATCTCAACTTAGGTAGTACCAGTCATCATTTTTTTTTTTTTGTATTAAAAAAATAATAACAAACTATGCCTGGTCTGTATTCGCACAGCATAGATAGGCCCAGCTAATTACTTTTTAAAAAATATTACTTCTGACAGGCTAATATTTTCATTATTGTAGCAAACAGCCAATCAGAGGCAGGATATGTTTTAAACTATTTATTCGTGCTGATCTCTGCTGCACAGTAAAGCCTCTCTTCCAGGAAATGGGGAAGTCCGTAATTTTTCACAATTTTTTCTCAATACATTTAACCTTTCGATGAAATTAATATCTCAGATGTGAAGTGCAGTTTCTATGAATAAGCTTGGACAGGTGTAAACTGTTTGAATGTTGATTAGCGGAATACTGCATAGGAATTATAAAACAATGTTATATTAAATTATTAGCAACTACGTATTATTAAGAATTGTAATGAAAAGCTATATCAAAAAATGATAACAAATCATGACTAGTCTGCATCCGCTCGGCCTCCCTCCCGGAAATGCTGAAAGCTCGTAATTTTTTCCCAATTTTTCGGAACATATTTAACCTTTCGACAAAACTTATGCCCGGAGCTTGAAAAAGGAAATGATAAAAATGGAGTTTGGTTGCATGAAAAATCTTGAAGGGCCCACGGACGATTGGCTGCCTGGTCGAATAAAAGGTTATTCGGGCGGATGGAGGAGAGTCTTCGCAGAAATCACTCAACCCGTCGACGGGATTCCACGTCGAGGGTCGAGAAAATTTATTTAAAAAAAAAGCATCTCGTGAATGCATACCCTCGTACTTGCCAGTACTGTGAGGAGGTAAAAAAAGGCGAACGAGCAATGAAGTCTACGGAAAGTCGGAAGCAGCTAGAGAAAAAAAAATAAAAAAAAACCCTGCGCGAAAAGAGTCGAGGTGAAGTGGGTTGGAAATACAGCTCGAAAGGGGTGAGCAACGGGGAGATGCAGCAAGGCCGGAAGTAGAATTTCATCGACTATATGTTGCACGGAAATTCAAGTCTCGTGAATATACAACTTCCTTGGTGCTTTCGTCGGAATGCTTGTTAGTAGCCGATCCACGGTTGCACACTGCGAGTCGCCGCGAACACGGTAAATTCCCCGGAGGTTGAGCTGATAATTAATAAAAGCCCTACGATAAAAAAAAAATTAAATATAACAGAAAAAAATCTCCACCCCGAGGCGAAATAAGAAGCGAGCTACGACGCTGGAGGAACTTCCTGATGGATAGTCTGTAAAGAAAAAGGAAGAAAAGGAATCCGTTATACCTTGGAAAATACAAGATATATTTCGCTATCGTGAATAATGCAGCTGTGAATAAGCAAGCGATAAATCGTGCCTTAAAGAAAATTGCCCTTTAGCCAAAGAAATTAATAACAAACATGATTTTTTTTTGTAACAAAAAGCCTCCTAATAGCAAAAATATGAAATAGCGACTGTCTGCACTGAGAAAAAGGACAGTGTTTCCTACTATAACGAATAGTTCCCAGGAGGAAAATCTATATAGATAGTTTCTGACAGTATATATTCAATTGATTAAACTATAATTATAGTTGCAACCATGATTTTTTGTGATTGTCGTAACTATAATAATATGTAGACATTCCCCTTGGGAACTATTTTTTATGGTAAAAAAAATCAGTATCGTAGCTTCAACTATGTAATTTTTTCTCAGTGTGCGACCCGGTGAGAATAGTTTCAATATTAACCGGAGGTCCGCGTCGGGTTGAGAAGCGGAGCCCAAAGGCCGAGGCACATGGATTTTTTGCCTTCGTTTAACAAAAAGCCACCTAATAGCAAAAATATGAAATAGCGACTGTCTGCAACCCGATGAGAATAGTTTCAATATTAACCGGAGGTCCGCGACGGGTAGAGAAGCGGAGCCCACAGGCCGAGGCACCTACAGATATACCGCTCGCCTTGCGCGATGGAGCATTTTCGTGGTATGAGAGTGAATGCCGGCACGTCGCGAAATTCCACGGGGTTCGCGACGGGGGGGCCTCGGTGGCTGTTTCTCCCTTTGCATTCCATCCCGAGAAGAGCAACTACCGGGGAGACGTCGCGCATACCCAGAAACCTCCGTCTCATCGCGGAGCGCACGAAAGTGCGAAGAAAAAAAAAGAAAAGCTCGCCGTCAACCTTCCTTTCGCCCTTTTTCCTCGGGCGAACCGCGATGCACGTGACTATTCTTTTGATTCCGACCTCTCGCGGGAAATCAACCTCGTCGCGCAATCCCGTTAATGTACGGAAACACACTTGCATGCACCGGGTACGTCGACTCCCCTAGGTGTGCAGCGCATGCCATTGGAAATCTCCTGTTCGCTTTTCGCGCCACATCCCCGCCAGCGAATCCGATCCCCGGATAATTAATCCACTTTAGATTTGAATTGACTGAGGCGGGGAGGTTGGTGGAAATGGAAAATGATAATCGAGTGCAGCGTGACGGCTCCGCGTCGGCTTTTGTCACCACCGAACCCCTTTCAGTTTGCTCGACGAATCTGTGTACACGAGTTCACCGATCCTAATTCGCAACAACAAAACCCCTCGCGAGCGGAACGACAGGCTTCCCCTAAAGTGTCCGGTGCAGAGAGGAAGAGACAAAGTAGATAGACGTTGAGTCATCAAGGGGGGGGGGGGGGGGGGGGGGGAAGGAGACCCCCCATCGCAGGAAAAAAGACATTTTCCTGGGGTTGTTTGCATTTAGGAAGCCATCAACGCTTAATCGCGTTACTGGGGCGCAACGTCGAGAGACGGCAATGGTTCTGCGTGGCGAGGTCTGACGGGCGCGCTTAAGATATTCCGGAAAGCCCATTCCCTTTGTCGGTCCGAAACGTACGGGAAAGTCCTTTGCGGTATGTGCTCGGCGACGGTCGAACGGTTCTGTGCTGATATACGTATGTATTTATTCAGGACGGAAGCCGGCGGAGGAAGGAGGGAGTCTACTTTGCGTGGGGAAAAAAAGTTTCGCGCTCACTTTTGAGGGAAGAGGGGGGTGTAAGTAAACGAGCCGAACTGAAAAAATAGTTTCCAAGTCTGCGGGAAAGGAAAAGGAAGACGGGTCGACCTCGAGAGGTCGGAGAACGGGGGGATCTTTTGTTTTTATTTTTTTTTTTTGCGAATTTTAAGTGGTTTTGCTGATTCACTTGTTCGAAGATTAAAAAAAGTTTCGTGTGTTTAACAAACATTTCTTGGCGACAAACTTTCACAATTCTTTTGATTGTTAATATTACAATTTTTATCTTGCAAATTAGAAAAAAATGTTAAGTTCAAAATACGATTTAGTGACATATATTTTTTTTATAATTAGCAGTAAATAATAACATACCTCAAGTAGTATCTATGAATTATTTCAGAATTTTCTCGGCATGCTACCGGCCACCCCACATCTCTATGCGAGCGAACAAACTCGTTTAGAGTCTTATTACCGTTTAAAAATACATTTAAAGAGTCAGGGCTGGGGAAAACTCTTCGGTACTGCATAGTACATCCCTCAAGTAGTATCTATTAATTATTTCAGAATTTTCTCGGCATGCTACCGGCCAGCCCACATCTCTATGCGCGGGAACAAACTCGTTCAGACCCTTAAGGCCCTTTAAAAATACATTTAAAGAGTCAGCTTTGGGGAAAACTCTTCGGTTCCTATTTGTACATGCCCTGGCTCCAGGGATACGATATACACTTGCTGATTTACTCGTTCAGAGATTAAAAAAGGTTTCTACGTTTAACAAAAATTTCTGATCCACAAACTTTCACAATTCTTTTGATTGTTAGTATAAAAAATGTTAAGTCCAAAATACGATATACTGACATATATTCAAAAAAATAATTAGCAGTAAATAATATTATTGAGCTTCGGTGACAAGAAAGATTTATTAAATGTGCAAACTTCTCTTACCATGTAAATATCTTTTTGTTGTTTAAGATTGAACTGTGCTTCCTTTTGTCCATGCCCTCGCCCCAGGGATACGATATACATTTCAAATTCCATGCTCTTCCAAAACTACTTATACTTCCCAGCGCTAAGAAAAAAAAAAAAAAAAGCATAAAGAGAGATTGCGAAGGATCGTGCTCCATCCCTCTCGTCCGTGAGGACGGCGCGGAATAAAGCCGAAGGGAGAACGGAAAACGTCTTTCCCGGCCACCGTCACGTTTTCCCAACTACGTGCACCTCCGTCCTTCTATTTCTCATACTCGCTTTTCCCTCCACCCGCCCTGCCGCGGACACGGGAGGCCAGGCAGGTGAAGCGTTAAAGCGTTTTGCGAAAGTTCGAACGAGAAGCGGTCGAGCTTGCGGTACACAGCCCTATCTCCCTCCTCGTCCCGTCTCGCACTCTCCCTTTCGGTATAATTAAGACCAATTAATATTCGCCGCTCGTTCTCCCCGCGCGAACTCCGACTCTCCCTCGGCAGTAACAGCGAGAAACGGGTGATAACGCGGAACGAGCCCGAAAGCGCCTCGTCGAATTAATAAAATAAAAAAAGTAAAAAAGTAAAAAAAAAAAAAATCGAATTTCCCTACGCTTTTGTACCTTTCGACTCCCCGAGGTCCCTCTCAGTTTCGGGTTCGCGCACCGCAGGGGAGGGAAGCGCCGATGCACATTCGTCAGGTATAATTGCGAAGGACCGTTCGCGACCCCTTTCTAGACTCTGTCAGGTTAAATCGAAGGCTGCACGAAGGGCGGAGGGGCGGAAGCCGCAGCCGCGAGGGAGCCCTTATTATACCGTCGGCCTGAAACCCACCGATGCGAGTCCCTCGACCGAGCTCGAAACGCGAATGGTCCCAGAAGTACACACGCACGGTCGGCGCGGTAATACAACTGTACACCTATACACAGTTATAGGGTGAGAGTCCCGTGCGTGAAATCAACATTCGCGGGTAAAATAAATTCTCCGGGAGGACGCGCGGGGGAGGAGATTGATAGAAAGTCCGTGCAATCGAGAACCCGGCGCTTAAGCTCTAAATCATCCCCTATTCTCTAAGCCCCAATGCGTTCGTTAATGGCGCATCGTCCGGGGACACAATCCGCAGCGGCTAAATACGCTACAGTAGAAACCCGTTTATCCGAGGTAATGTGGGGAGAGCGCACGTCGGATAAGCGAAAACTCGGATAAGACGGATAATGTACTCTATTCAAACTTGTAGTACTATTATATATTAAAAAAATTAAATACCAGTTCATATAAACATTGACTTAATTTAGAACATTAACTTAGTTTACGACTTTTTTGTTTTTTGAGACATTGCGATGTTTTACCACTCTAGGACTCAGAACTCATGTGTTTACGGCTCGCAATATAAAGACGCAGCAAACTTGTATAAGTTTAAGCACCTAAGCAACAATGTAGCACTCTCAGAAAAATATTTATGTAACGCCCACCGTTTATTTGGTTTAAATAAATATGTATTTAACTTCGGTGAATAGTAACTTAAATGAAATAAATATTTGTTTAAATGAAATAAATGTTTATTTAAATCAAATAAATATTTATTTCAATCAAATAAATATTTATTTCAATCAATTAAATATTTTAGGTAAACCAAATAAACGGTGGCCGTCAAATAAATTTTTTTCTGGGTGCAGTTACACATTACTACCCGCGCGGGCATGCTGCTATATCCGTTTTATCCGCGTTTTCCGTATTATCCGAGCCTTCACTTCGAAGGGCTCGGATGAGTTGGGTTTTTCGGATAACGTGGAGGCTCGGATAATCGAAGGTCGGATAGGCGCGTTCCTACTGTACCGTATCTTCAATTATCCCGGGGCGTAACAGACTTAACGCACTTTATTTTTATTTTCGGTGTATCGCCGCCCAAAGTCACAATCCCTTGCAACCGGAACGGCCAACAGGGTTCTCAGGTCTGAAGAGGATCGTTGACTTTCAGCGGGTTCTTTGTTTTTTCTCTTTTTTTTATGGAGTGATACTCGAGCACACTCACTTTGGCCTGTTGCACCTTTTTTCCCTTATTCTATTCGCTTCCCGGGTACGCTATGGCCTCTCGTCGGGGAGGCCATTGATATGGCGTACACGATGCGTTTACTTTTTTCCCGTTTTTTTTTCGTTCTCTTCGTATACCTCTCAGGTTTCAGGCGCTTCGCGAACGGTAATGGATCGTCGACCTTTGAGTTCCGGTGGAATTTCAGGGAAGGTTACGCGCGGCGGGAACGATGCAGGACCGACAACCACATTATCGCAGGATGACAAGGACCTTCATCAGGGTGGAGAATGAGCGGAGCTCGGGTATACACGGAAGTGAAAGGAGCGGGCGAGCGGGATGGGAGAGAAAGAGTTGGAACGCTCGGTGGGGATGGAAAAGGGGGTGGGGTGTACGTGGAGGAGAAACGTAAACTTCATTCTGGAGGACAATGCTAGCTGTCGGTGTACGATTCAATTATTTTCCAACGGCCGCTCTTCGCGCTCGTCCCCCTCTATAGTCATCTCTTCCTTCCGTCCGGCTCTGTCTTTCCACGCCCCCCCCCCCCCCCCCGTGGCTTCAACCCTGTCCCCTCTCCCTCCGCCGCCCCCCCCCCCAACTCTATACCGAATTTCGCAGACACCGTGCACCCTTAATTTAATTATTCACTCGAACTTTCGCTCTCTTTGTTTTTCCACTCGTTCGTCCTTTGTCGATCTTTCTGCGAGGGAACAGAGCTTTTTCTTTCTCGAAGTTTCTTAACTCGATGATGGCTCGAATTTGAGAATGAGGAATACAATTTTGAGCCGCAAGGGAATAAATTGTGATCGGAGAGACGATTCTTGGAATTGACTTTTATTTTTTGGTTCTCGATCTTTTGATCTATTAAGATAATAGTAATATTTAATATATAAATAAAGCTTTTTCTTTCTCGAGGTTTTTTTAACTGAATGATGGCTCGAATTTGAGAATGAGGAATACAATTTTGTGCGGCGCGTGAATAAATTGTAATGGGAGGGACAATTTTCGGAATTGACTTTTCTTCTTTGTTTCTCGATCTTTTAATTAAACTTGAAGATGGCGAGTCGAGCATAGAGTTTAATAAATATTGAGCTAATAGATAATAATAATATTTAATATATAAATAAAGCTTCTTCTTCCTCGAGGTTTTTTAACTGGATCGTGGCTCGAATTTGAGAATGAGGAATACAATTTTGAGCTGTGCGTGAATAAATTGTCATCGGAGAAACAATTTTTGGAATTGACTTTTCTTCTTTGTTTCTCGATCTTTTAATTAAATTTTAAGACGACGAGTCGAGCAGAGAGTTTAATAAATATTCGTCGAGATGAATGTTAAAATTGACTGTTTAGCATTTAGTATAAAAAAAAGAAATCTTGTCTAAAACTTCACTCCGAATCGTTAATTTTCTCAAAAGGTTGCAGTAACCACTGAGCGAATAGCTGCTGAATAATCGTTCGGGGAAACTAGTTGGATATGAATTCTCTCAGCTCTCGGAGGTGGAACGGTTAGTCTACTCCTTTATCCTCGGAAAATCGTCGATGGCTCGGGAGTGGAAAACCGGATGAAAGGAGTATATACGATATCCGATAATGATCGAAAAATAATATTTAAGAATTATTCCACTCGGCAACCGCGACGAGGAGGCGCAACGTTCCGAACCATTAATATCGCTGAACCGACAAATTGAATTATGTTGAATCCACTTAGGCGTGTACTCCGCGGGAAACGAACGGATACAAACTTCTTCTCCTCCTCCGGCCGACGTCGCGCCGTATCTCGAGGCGCTGAGTACGTACACGCATACATACCCCTTTCTATTTTCCCTCTCAGCCGTCACGTTTGTTCCGTTGACGGATTACAATATAATTTCGTAATTTCCTTTCGCCGAAGCTAGTTCCAGAGCTTCTCGTCTGGTGCACCCGCAGGTACAGCAATTTAAATTGAGAAGTAACGAGAATCGTAGCGAAGACGTGAGTATATATATATATATATAGAGCCAAGAGGAGGATAGCGGTTGGTTAGTCTTCTTTTTTTTTTACACCCCATTCAATTTGTTCCGCTGGCGAAGGAATGATCGAGGGAATTACGGTGGCTTTCTGTATCTCGCGGGGAACGAACTCGCACCCCACTGCGAATCCGCCGCGAGGGATAATTAAAAATGTGAGGGACGCCAAGTTCGCGACACGAACGCTTCTTCTCTTGTTAAAGAAATTCCCCTGCAGGCTTCCGTCGGACGGAATAGAAATTGGATGAACTCGACCACAGTGGTAATCGGGAATTGCAAGAGTCAATTCTTTTAATCACTGGTGCAATAATGTAATTATTTTCCCTCCGTACCAAAAATGTTTACCTGGTTGAAAAAATATTCCGATCGATCTATTTTATATATTAAAAAAATAATAAAAATCTCTGCAGAAGAGGAGAAATGGAGCGAACTAAATTACAAAAGTGATCGAGGGTTGAAAAAAAAGTTAAATTTTGCAATTAGTTCGATCCGCCAGTGCGATTACTCGTGACCCGCGGGGTGAAAAATCGTTCGTATTATTGGGATGGAAAATTGGCCTATCGGTTGGTCGATCCCTTATCGGGAGGGTTACAGTCTGCCGCGCGCCCCTTGGAATTCGATCGGGGGCGCGTGGCGCCGGGGATCGCGATTAATCGTGAATACCTTACATATTCGTAGCCCATATCGGGGGTACCCCAGTCGCATAACTTCGTAGTATGTGTGTACGTGTACTAATGGACCCATTACCAGTACCGAAAGCAGCTTCGACCCCTCCGGCCGGCAACACCTCTGAACCACACACAAGCAATAAGCGCCTCCGTTCCCCGTGGCATTGCGCGAGTGCTCCGCAGTCGACACGGAGATCGATCACTTCCAGCTAATCAGAATCAGCCCCCGTGTATCACACCGAAGTACTAATGAACCCTATCGCGAACCACGAGACGCAACCGCAATGATAGTCAGCCTTATATCGCGGACAGCAGCGCCGAACGTCGACTTTGCAGGGCCAGAGCGAATCTTTCTCGCAGTAACTTTATAAAGCAATTTGACAAAATTTCAACGACCAAATTAAAGTAGTCGTTTCGTTATGTCTGACGCCGCCTAAGTTTGGGAGAGGAATAAGAGAGAATTTCAAACACTTTCCGATCGGATAAAAATCTGAAAATAATCAAGCGTATGGAAGATGCTGAAAAGATTGATTGTGCATAATAACGATTTCAAAATGTTATTGATAAATTACTGAAATAAAAAATTATGCAACAAATCACCCGGCAGCCTAGTTAATTTTTTCTCTTGAAAATGAATTGTTACTTTTTTTTAATGAATTTTTTCGGAATTTTATGTAATGTTTGAAAATTGCGTTTTCTTCATGTTAAACTTTGTTTAAAATTGCAATTATCAAACATAACATAGAATTTTGAAAAAATTCATACGTATTCAGAAAAATTGACGAATCATTTTCGTAACAAAAAAATTAGGTTGACGGGTAAAGTGTTGCACTATTTTTATTTCTCAGCAATTTGTTAATAACATTTTGGAATTATTATTATGGAAAAATAATTTTTTCAGCACCGTCCACATGCCCGATTTTTTTGAGATTTTAATTCTATCGAGAACTGTTTGTAATCTTTCTCGTTCCTCTCTCGAACTTAGGTGGCCTCAGAAGTAACGAACGGACTACCTTGATTCGAATATGAATCACATCCTCGATGACGTACGATCCGTGACGAGAGGTCAGAAGACTCCGAGATTATTTTCTGCTTCCTCATAGAGGAAGCTATGTTTTATTCTCTCGCATCGGAGATAGATAGAAGAAGGAAGACTGAAGGGCAGGCCGGATGAGCGAGTGCCATCGTCGCCAGGAGCTTCAGCCGGGACGAGATGGTACCTCGACGACGGGATGTAATTTGAAAAGTTTTCTCGTTAAATTTTGAATAAAAAAAAAAAAAAATGTTGGGTAACGGGTAAAAATGCTCGGGGATGAAAAAGAAAAAAGGTGTGTCTCTGCCCTGTCGAAGCGAAAGATGGAGAACAGCAGAGTCGGCACAGGGGAAACTCGAGAATGGACCCAGATCGCTTCCGGGAATGCCCGGAAGGGGCCTGGGACGAGGGCTTTATCCACATCGGGAATCGAGAAGGTTGGGAATAAGGGGGTGAAACCCAAGCCGGAAGTCGAGCTCACGTGGACAATGACGCGAGAGAGATACGCCGCACTTCGCGAAGGCTCGCAGACGCACGTTGATATCGAATCACCAATTATCTCTGACCATTTCGAGTCCCATGGGCGGGTTTTTATACGCGAAAAAAAAGATTTAACGACTGTAAGGGGCGAGGCATTCACATTGAATTTTTTTGCGTTTCGGTACACTCGCGATTTTACATACGCACGTACCACGAACCGGAAGTAACGTGTGTGGCAAAAGTTTGGTATCGAGCCAGCTTTTTTTCCACCCTCGACACTGATAAGAGCTGACGATTGGGTCGAAAAAACGGCACTACACTACCTCCCCCCCCCCCAGTCCCCCTTTGCTTATCGATTTTGTGTCGATATCAGAATTCAGTATATTGTCGTCTCGCGACCAAAAAAAGCCACCCATTGACGAAATCCGAACTCTATGATCATTACAAGTTCCGGCGATCAGCTTGGACTGAAAAAATATGTAAAGAACCCTCGTTACATAAATTGATGCTTCCACATAAAAAAAATCTATACCGAATTTCTCGAATACACATTCGTTATAAAAAATGTACGAATTTATCGACTGGCGGGTTTCTCGTTGAAACATCTTCATAAATCGCATAAATCAGGACGATAGACTCCAGGAAGAATCATTAGCGGCGAATCTGAAGGAGTCCATTCAGCCTTTATTCAAAAGGGTATCGCAGACAGCTTTATGAAAGCGTGTCTGACGCCTTTCAGTTTGTACTACTTGATTTATTGCCGTCTCGTTCGTTCCTTGGAAAAAAAGAGAAAAGAGCCCCCCCGACTACTCGATTAGTGCGCGTCGTAGGGCTCGGCTTGTAATATTTCTCGTGCAATACAAAACCCATAGTGTAGTGGGGAAAAGGGGTTTGCTGCATAACCCACAGAGTGTCGCAGCGCGCCGGATGGTAATGAAGAAGTTTAATGAAATAAATCGAATACCGGAGACCGTGGCTGTAATTACACTATTAATATAGCGTCGCGAGTATCCCCGGGTTGAATGGGGATAAAGCTAAGGGATAGCGAGCCGAGGAAGATAGGGGTAAAAGGGGGGGAGGGGGGGTAACCGGAACTCCGGAGAGGGACATAGGACTGATTTTAATTATGAAACTCCACGGTACGCTGGAGCGGCGAGAATCCTTTCGGTCGACCTAGCAGTTTGGCCATCGCTGGCCTTTCCGCCCTGCCTCCCTTCACCCCCTCCCTATCTCCTGCATGCAAAGCCACACACACACGCACACCACCGCGCAGAAGCTATCACCGTAAATCCAACGGACTCCTCCACCTTCGACCCTCCCAGAAGCTTGGTCGTTCCCCCCGGTGGACTTTAGGAATTGTTCATCGATTTACCTTACGAAATGTCCCGAAATCCACGTTTGCGCACGCGAAACGAGACGTCCAATAAGCGTACATCTACATTTAAATAACATATATGCATCCGGACCAAAGTATGCACAGCGTGCACGAATTTTACCCATATTTGTATTCGGACTACCGGAAAACCCGATACCAATTCTCGTAGGTCGGTTTACTTACGTACCAGGCGGACCGACCGAGACTCCGTTTCTCCTTCGTCATCCGAGTTTCGATCGTGCGTGCATGTTAAATTTCATTGTGAAATATGTATTCAGGACGGAAATTAATTGAATACAATGTTGAATACTATTTGCATTGAGTGGCGAGAGACGATTTTCTGTTTTATTTACTTTTTATTTATTTTTTTTGTTGTTGTGTTTTTTTTGTTATTTCCCATTAGAGTCGGACTATATGCGCGACCAATGTTTAATAATAGTTACAGCCGGTTGACGAGAAGTGGTTCACCGGTCCGTAACGCCGGGCCGCATGGGAATGCATCCGGAAAGTGCACGCTATTGCGGAGCCGCTAGTACGGCCAGTGCGAATGAACATTTTTCTCGCGGCTAGCCGCGTATAATTACAGTTTCGTTGGCTGTCGCGCGGTGCTGCCGGTGCTGCTCGGTCGGTGTGTTAACGCACGCGGCGCTGACCAAAGTCTGCCGTTGACACCTCGACCAGCGAAAGGGGTGGAGAGAAACGGGGAGAGAGAGGAGTGCGCGTGTCCGGCACTGTCCATGGTAGGGAACGGAGCGCGTGTCGTTAAACCCGATGGCGCAAAACCCTCGGGGGAGAGCGCGTCAAGCCACGCGGAAATTTCATACCGATGGTACGGATTTCATCGCATACGATTTGTAATATTTAAAATCAAGCGAAGTCTTATCAAAAGCTGCGGAAACATTGGGAATAAAAAGATTATTAAAAGGTGGTCGTAAAATTTGATTAAAAAATTCCCTAACGTTTCGAGATTTTTAAGATTTTTTTTACTAAGCAGCCCGTTGCACCTTGAAGTGAGCTTTGCTTACCAGGACTCTCGAGAAGCGCCCTCTATTGGACGGTCCGCCAAGCTTCGAGTCACAACGAGCGACTACAAAGTGCTCATACCATTGTCGTAAAGTTATTCCATATTTAAATTAATTTGTATTTCTTGAATGTTAGAAGCTGCGAGATTGACGCCGATTCCAGTAGTTGAAAAAACACTACTATCAACCCCTTGAATGTGAAGACGCTCGTAACCGTCTGAGGGTCGGTTGCTTCGCGTCGATTCTTTTTAAATATTTTTTTGTTCCGATCGGTAGAGAGTCTGAAAAGCTAGTCGGCGTCGAATTTGCTTCGTGAAGGAGTTTCGAGGGGAGACAACGAACCGGAAGACGGAGGCTGCGAGGATCTCGTGATAAAATAAGATACGAAATGAGAGAAAGCGAGCCGGAGAACGTGTCTGAGTCCGGATCTGGAGAATCCCCTGGCTGCTGCCAATTTGAATCGAGCCAATGGAAAATCGTTCCGGCTCTTCTCTCGAACGCGTGGATATAACCGGGGAGGAAGCTTTTTCGTACGTACACATAGCGGGGATGCCGGAGAGGATGGTAGAGCGGAGTCGAGGCGGAAGGTTGCAAAACGCGAGGGCGAAACGCGAAGACGTGCTCTTATTCTCTTCTCTGCCTCGTATAGAATTTCGAGAGGGAGCGAGGCGGTCGGGGCTCGTCGGAGGAGCCGGAAGTGAGTAAAATGGGATGAGAGAAGCGCGAGCGCGCGCGCACAGCCCGTCCCGAAGAAACGGAAATGGAAGAATGTGAGTGAGTGAGTCGGGGAACGAGATTTGGAACACGTTTCCCCACCTCGATATCAAAGTGGCTGGAGAACGAAAAAAATTCTGCCATCTCGCGACAAATTGGAAAAATCTTCCCCAACGTATCTTTCACCAAAAGAGCCGTAGCTGAAATCAACGAGAAATAAAGAAACCCAACTACAAGTAAAGCAGGCTTATTGGCCACAGCCAATTTCGGAGCCAGACGAGAAGTTGGTCGTCTTAACCGTTTAATTGTCGACTAGTTTTCTCGACCCAACCGATATATTTAGCGGCACGTTTAAGTCATTGTCTGGCTCTCGGACCACTGGCAAGTTACCAGCACGAGCCTTCTTTTCTTCAATAACCACAGTTGCACCCGTACACCGAAAAAAAGGTTTGGGAATATCAAACTAAGCTGCAGTTGCAGGTGACGAAAGAAATATTTGGTCGATTGAACAAAATGTTTGTTAAATCCGAGTAACTATTCGTTGAAGCAACTAAATATTCTGTCAAACTACTAAATATTCGTTGAAACTACTAAATATTCGTTGAAACTACTAAATATTCGTTCAATCAACTGAATATTCGGTCAAACTACTAAATATTCGTTCAATCAACTAAATATTCGGTCAAACTACTAAATATTCGTTCAAACTACTAAATATTCGTTCAATCAACTAAATATTCGTTCAATCAACTAAATATTCGTTCAATCAACTAAATATTCGTTCAATCAACTAAATATTCGTTCAA
>JAPYZC010003747.1:0-11441 GCA_030522665.1 Ichneumoninae sp. A BG-2022a
CTTCAATAATGTGACTTACTACTCTACTATGAAATCTGTGTTAAGCGTTACGCATTGCGGGTTCCCAATAATGTGACTTACCCTACTGTGAAATCTGCGGTATGCGTTACGCATTGCGGGTTCCCAATAATGTGACTTACCCTACTGTGAAATCTGCGTTATGCGTTACGGATTTCCAATAATTTGACTTACTTTACTGTGAAATCCATGTAACGCGTTACAGACTCCCAATAAACCGACTTACTCTACTATGGAATTCGTGTAACGCGTAATGCGTCACCAATGTGCCAGTAACGTGACTTATTGTACCCTAAAGAAAAGAAAAGAAAAAAAAGATTCACTTCAATATGCGTCACGCGTAACGTATTTCCAACAATTCGACTTACTCTACTGTGAAATCCGCATAACGTGTATCGCGTAACAGGTAACGGGTAACGCGTTATCGATGTGCCAGTAACACGAATTACTCTATCCTAAAACTGCAAAACGTCCTTAAAGAAGTTTAACTTCAATAACGTGATATAATCTATTATGAAATTTGCGTAACGGCTTATCGCGTTACCAGTATATGACTGTACTGTAAAATATGCGTTACGCGTAACGTGTTCCCAATAATTCGCCTTACTCTACTGTGAAATCCGTGTAACGCGTAACGTGTTAAGGACTCCCAATAATCCGACTTACTCGACTGTGGAATTCTCATAACGCGTAACGTGTTACTGATGTGCCAGTAACGCGACTTATTCTACCCTAAAAATGCAAAACGTCCTTAAAGAAGTTTCACTTCAACAATGGCAATTTTCCAATGTTTATTTTTAGCTAATTAATATATTTCAAATATTTGATTAATTAACCAATCGCCTGATGTAAATGTCAGAAATATTTCGGGAAAATTCACAGGTCGTAACAATGCTATCAAGACGATCGACGGCAGCTGAAAACTAAGCTGGCTGTAACGAAATCTGCGCGACTGGATACGTATAAAACCGACAATCTACACGACAGTTTTATAATGATTTCGGACCTTTTTTGGCGGAAGTTACCCGTAATTGGGCGCGTTGGAAAGCTTGCGTCCGAATTATATCATGAAAGTGTTTTCAAAATTCCGAACCGATACTTAGTTTTCAAATACCATCGACTCAAAGATCCCACTTTTGGCATATTGGAGTATAACTACATAGTAGCGTCTTGATAAAAAAATTAATATTTTTTGAAGTACTTGGCATAGCGATGCTGACGCATCACTTGATCATTAAAAAAATTGTTTTCCAATATTAAAATACTTCTACTGAAAATTATGAACCCACAACAATGTTTTTCATCAACATTTGACTGAGTTACATGGATGAATACATTCGCAGACCTGCGACCGAAATATATCTCGCTAAGAGCCCATGATAAAAAATTATATTAGTGGATTATGGATATTTTTCCCCGTATATGGACAGATCTGCAGTGAGATTCTAGCATCATGAAAGATTATTGTTGCCATATTAATAAAAGACGTATTCTTCATGTGTTCTCGATTTAGGAGAATTTAAAGTTTACATTAATTTCCTTTTATGCCACCGGCGGCCGTGGCTGCCGAGCGTTACACTTGCGTAGTTCCATCCCGTAGTACAATCTCTTGTAAGCAACCCGAAACTTTTGTCAAAGTTATGCGCGGGAAAATAGTTCGAATTTTCGTCGTTTCGATAATACAAGCATAGTTTTGGACAGTCTGTCGGAAATTCTCCCAATATATTCAGCGAGACCCAGCGGTCTATATCGGCAGCCGCATCCATTATTCTCCGTTCACTTACACCTATGTACCGAACTCCTATCTATATAATAGCATTTTATACGTTACATGTATATATGAGGCATTCCATGCCAGTTCAGCCACCCGAATTTTCAAATTTCGCAAAAAAATGCTGTGACTTAGTAAGATCAAAGAACTATATAATCAAAAGAAAAGTAGCAAATTTGAAGTGCTTAGATACCGCTGTTTGTGAGATAATGCTATTTAATTGTTTTCTTTGATCGCTGATATCTTGGCAACACCAAAACGTATTTTGACTTTATAAAAACGAAAATTTCAGTTTTTTTGCGTACTTTCAAGAGACATTTTTTCAGACTTTTTAAACTACGCTAAAAGCCGTTTTTATTTTTTAAGTACCTTTTTCTAAATGAGGGCCATTCGTTATCGTGGTCATATTTTTTCGTACATTCGTTTATCCATTATCAATATGTATGTCAAACGGCTAAATGGCAAACCTAATAGTTCTCGAGATATTATATTTCTATTTTTTTTTCAAATGCTCTGCATTATACAGGGTTGAGACTGCCTTCGGGTTATTATATTATGTAATCAAAAGCACGGATTACATTTTTTTCAAGTTAAAAAAAAATATTTTAAAGATTTTTTTGTATTTTCTTTTTTTATGTTTTTAAAAATATTTATTTCATTTTTCCACAATATACCCTTGTAGGTTTTTACGGATTCCCATCCCGATTCCTCCCTAGTACTTCCTATCCGCACTCAGCTAAGCTACCTAACTTCCGGTGCGTTCGTAGTCGACTTACCTACACTGTAAGGCATTTTCCGGGGACACAAGGAAACTACGGAAAACCCCTGCTGATACAGACGGCCATATTCTTCTGATCCTCCGGTATATTTGCACATGCGTAAAGTACGGAAACACCAAAGTTTTAGAAGGAAGCTAAGCGGTCCTCTATCCAAGTATTGACCACGAACGAATCTGCTTGACTTGGAAGAGCACCGGAGCCATGCGCCAACCGTGCATCCACCGCTGTAGGTTCTCTTTCTGTTTTTTAACTGGTCACGCGTAACGCGTGCCCCCTGATATACCGGTGTGCCGGTAACGCGACTTACTTTACCCTAAAAATGCGAAACGTTGTTAAAGAAGTTTCACTTCAAAAAACACAAAAAGAAAATCGACAGTTGTGGATACTCGGTTGGCGCACGGCTCCGGGGGTCTTCCAAGTCAAGCAGATTCGTTTGCGGTCAGTACTTAGATGGGTAACCGCTTAGCCGTGCGTTATCTGGCGCATCGACCGTTGAGCGGAAGGAAAAATATGACCACGATAACGAATGGCCCTCATTTAGAAAAAGGTACTTAAAAAATATAAAAAATAAAAAACGGCTTTTCGCCTAGTTTAAAAAATCTGAAAAAATGTCTCTTGAAAGTACGCAAGAATGACATTTTCATTTTAAAAAGTCAAAATACGATTTGGCATTGCCGAGATGTCGGCGTTCAAAGAAAACAATTTTAATAGCATTATCTCACAAACGGCAGTATCTAAGCACTTCAGATTTGTACAGTTACCAGGCGCGACCAAAGAGAGTGTACGCGCTCAGTGAAATATATGACGGATAATGAACTCGTTGCAAATTCGTAAACACTGGTATAAAACGCGCTCCGCTGATACTATGCGATTGTTAATCCTCTACACGGGTTCTTTAAAAATCTATTGTATGGACGCAATTTATCAAACGCCAGACGATCGATGAACATTTTTTCGAGCGAAAACAGTGCTTATTGCGTTTTTAAATAACAAGAGTACAAAAATGTTGATTGGCAAGTGTCTGGCAGCTCGTGGTAAGCTGTTCTGGTCATTGGCATGCATATGGTAAAGTGTGGCTTAACTCTGGCTTATGAAATATGTTTTTAAAGCCAAACCGTCGTCGCGGATGGTATCTGGCAACACTTTAGACAGGCCAATGTGCACAGCTTGGATTACCCTTAGGCGGGAAGCTGGGCCGGCCACACCGTGGCTATTCCTTGGCTCGGTCAGTCCCTACATTATCACTTCGCTGTGGAAATAAATGAGATATTTATGGAATGCCACACCGTGGCTAATATTTGGCTGGTGTTTTGCTCTGCCGAACACTACAATATTTTACCTCTGAAAATCATTTGGGTATGCCACATGATGGTGATTATTTGGATGATCCTCACGCTGAAAAAAAAAAATTGCTGCGGGTATAGAATTGTAAATTCTTACAATTCTATATGATATTGAAACAACGACTTCAAGACAGTCAAGGTGACGTGTTATCGTTTCAATCCCGTATGGAATTGTTAGAATTAAAAGTAGAATTTAAATAATTTTTTTTTTCTATGGCAGCCCGCAATCAAATTTTACTTGAGTCAATGATATTTTTTTTCAGTGTAGCTCAGCCAAGCACTACAGTATCTTCAGACCCTGGACAGCATATGGGTATGGTATCCCGTGACTGTTATTTGGCGACTATTTTGCCAAAAATGACACTATCACTAGTCTCTGGAAAGCATGTAGGCATGACAACATATCAATCTCAGAGGACTTTTCGTCCGCGAAAATTACGATATTGTATTGAAGAAGATTAAAATTGCAATTTTTATACGTTTTATAACAGCTAATGAGAAAATCATACTATAGAAATTTACGGGGAGAAAGTGTATAATTTTATCGCGGTGAAGTTTGAAACGTTGCAAAGTTGCAACGGTTCTCCCTGCGCTTGGCTCATGTGATATGGCGATTAAAAAAGAGGTAATGGGATCACGGAACAGTGTCCGGCCTTCTTATGTGTTGGATAGGTCTGTTGTGGTTTCTGAAAAACTATTTTTCGAAGGAAAGAGCATATCATACTGTGAAGAAACAAAATTAAGACAATCCAAGATTCAGGAAATGCCCCTTGTACTCGAAAATTGAGTCAGAGCTGGAATCTTTGAGACACTGCAATTTTTCGAATTTCGATGCAACAACCATGATGTCGGATAAAAAAGGTCGTTTTAATTTTTTTTTACGCTTGTTAATACATCGAAGAACAATATCGACTAGGTCCCAACTTCCGGAACGAATTGGCTGTAAACGAAATTTAAATCCGCGCCTGTCACTGCATTTTTTTCGAACTTCCCGTTCGTGATCCCATACCCTCTTTTTTAATCGCCATATGATACATGAGCCAAGTGCTAGCGCTGGGAGAACCGTTGCAACTTTGCAACGTTTCAAACTTCACCGCAATATAATTTTCGATTTCTAAGATTTTTAACACCTGTCGTTCCCACTCTTGTTCATTTTGCGATTTTTTTAAACATTCATTTCCACGATGTACCTGATAATTCTATATATAATGCTAAAATGTATATGAAATTATATCGACGGGAATGAAACAGACGAACGTATCCAAAATATTTTTGCAAGTTGGATGATATGGCATACACCCTTTGTTTCTTAGCCATGGATATTGTTGGAAGTATCGATTGAAGGGTACTTTTGGTTTGCTGGCGATAACTTTTTGTTTATTCTAGTTTCATCCATCAAACTGGTTATACGTCTGATGGACCCTCCGCCTGTAATTTTAATAAATACATTATTCTAATATACCGTGCATCTCGGGTATTACTGCCAACCATGCTTTGCGCAACAGGTTATGGGCCCAGAGCCTTGAAAGAGAGAAAAAATATAGAATAATAACACGTGGAATTTTTCGCGATTAAGCGGAACAGCAGTGTTGACACGTAACCATGGACTCCACCACGGGAACATCGCTGCAAATACCAATGTTAACGAAAACTAATTACGACACGTGGAAATTAAGAGTTCAGGCTATTTTGACAAAAAATAAAACGTGAGCTTACGTAAATGGAAGAAAAGCTAAACCGGAATTTGCTGAAAATAACGCACGACAAGCAGCGGCACTAGAAGCATGGACAGAAGAGGATGAAAAGGCAAGAGCTGATTTGTATCTCACGATCGGGGGTGCTGAACTGAAGCAAGTAAGGAACTGTGCATCTTCAAAAGATGTCTGGCTGAAATTGGAGTCAATCTTTGAATCTTGAGGTCCTGCTAGGAAAGCCGCTCTTTGGAAGAAAATAACAACTCTTCATATGGAGGAAAATGATTACGTGTCGAAGCACATGAACGAATTCTTCGATATTATCAGTCAATTATCGGGTCTGAATTTCGACATCGGAACTGAGCAGCAAACAATTATGCTGCTGAACAGTCTCTCGGACAGCTACGATAATTTGCGCTGTGCAATTCAATCACGTGACAATCTACCAGATCCCGAGATTTTGAAAATCAAAATACTGGAGGAAGTTGACTCCAAGAAAGAAAAATCGAAGGAGAACGATCCGAACGCGATGTTTGTGCGAAAACCGAAGAAAAAGTATCCTGAGAAAAGAAATTCCGAAAGTAAGGAAAAATTCTTCAAATACAAATGCCATAAGTGCAGAAAAGTTGGCCACATGGCGAAAAACTGTCCGGAAAAGCAAGAAAAAGCTTCGATTGCAGAATACATAAGCTTTCTCGCCGCTACGAGCGTAAATACTGCACTTCGTGCTGAATCGACCGAGAAAAGCGATACCTGGTGCTTGGACAGCGGGTGCACTTCGCACCTATGCAACAACAAGAATTCTTTCAACGAATTGATAAATTCGGAACATCACAAACTTAGCCTTGCAAGTAACGCATCGACACATGTAAAGGGCATGGGTACTGTAGTAACTACGACGTCGGATGGGAAAACGAATAGAGAAGTCCACCTGAAGAATACATTATACGTACCTGATCTTAGAACGAATCTCATGTCAGTCGCAAAAATAACGGATAAAAATAATCTCGTAACGTTCAAGAAAAACCGTGCTGTTGTGGAAGACGAAGATGGAAAAATCAAGTTGATTGCAGACAGAGTCGGCGATCTATACTACGTCAGAAAAGAAACACAACAAGCTTGCACGACAAGTACCGAGAACGAAAAGTACGATCTAACAACTTGGCATAACAGATTTTGTCATTTGAACAAAGATGATCTTCTGGAAATGTATAGAAAGGAAATCGTAATAGGAATGAACTTGAAAAGTAACGAGACTCTATCTCCGTGTTCAACTTGCTCACAGGGAAAAATTACAGCCATACCGTTTCCAAAGCAGTCTAAAAGGAAAACCCACCTTTTGAACCTCATTCACACGGATATTTGTGGACCGATTCGTGTCGAATCGAGAGGAAAGGCAAGATACTTTGCGACGTTCATTGACGATCACTCGCGATGGTGTGAAGTTCGTTTCCTTCAAAACAAAAGCGACATTTTCGGAGCATTCAAGGATTTCAAGAGCATGATAGAGAAACAAACGGAAATATCTATAAAATGCATTCAATCTGATGATGCTAAGGAATATTGTAGCAAAGAATTTGAGGAATTCTTGAAAATAGGCGGAATCAAGCGACGACTCACAATCCCCCATACGCCTCAACAGAATGGTATTGCAGAAAGGAAAAATCGTACTCTAGTCGAAATGGGACGATGTATGATTATTCAATCCGGACTCCCTGCATCTTTCTGGGCGGAAGCTATTGCTACGGCAAATTACGTACGAAATAGATGTATCATGAGAAATCTAAATGGCAAAACTCCTTTTGAGATGCTTTACGGAAGTCGGCCGGATGTCAAACACTTTAGGATTTTTGGAGAAGAGGCCTACACATTGGACAAAAATCCGGGGAAAGGAAAGTTCGATGCGCGCGGAATTAAATGTCAATACGTTGGCTACGACGATCGATCAAAGGCGTATCGCGTATGGTTGCCGAATGAACGAAGAATCATCGTTTCGCGTGATCTGAAATTTCAAGAGAATTTCAACTTTGACAGAAAGGAGAAAAATTCTTCGTCGTCGAGAATTTCTGACACGGCTAATAACGATTCATCTAATTTCATTGAAATTGAATCGGTTCTCGAATCTGAAAACGAGCCAATGGAAAATCCTGCGGTATTCTTCGAAGCAAACCCAGAAAATAACGGAGAAAATGCGGAGAACGATGAAGAAAACTCGGAATTTGACGAGGGAATCGCGGAAAATGCCGAAGAAGAAATGGAGGAGAATGACGACACCAATCCTATTGTAGAAATTCTCAACGAACCTTTATTCAAAAGAGAACCCGGCAGGCCAGCAAAAATTAAGACTGGACGAAGGGGGCGTCCTGCAAAACAATATAGTATGATCGAAGTGAACAATGATTCACCAGCTGCGACAAACGATCTCGAGCAGCTAGAAAATAATGGCGAGAATGCTTCCGAACCAGATGCCAGTGAGTGCATCGTCCAATTAGCAGAGATACCGTGGAGGGAAGCACTCAATGGGACTGACGCGAAAGAGTGGAAAGACGCGATTATAGACGAAATCGAGTGTCTAATAAAGAATGGTACCTGGAGCATTATTGATAGACCAAAATATCGAAATATCATTGGTTGCAGGGTCGTCTTAAGAAATAAATACACATCCGACGGAAGTATCGAGAGCAGACAAGCTCGCGTCGTGGCAAAAGGATTTACGGAACGACCGGGGATTGATTTTCAAGATACGTTCGCCCCAGTTGCTCGTCTCAGCTCTGTACGATTACTATTGGCTCTATCAGCCAAATTGAAAATGAAGATACACCAGCTAGACATCACAACGGCTTATCTTAACGGAACTATAGAGGAAGAGATATTTATGGAAAAACCGGAAATGTTGATGGAATCATTAGAAGAAATTGTCAAACGGAGAGGAACGCATGATTCAATAGGAATTCGTGCAAAGAAGATTATCAGCGAATTACGAGAGGGAAATACAGTATGCAGACTCAATAAATCTTTGTACGGATTGAAACAAGCTGGACACCAGTGGCACAAGAAATTGGACCACGAACTTCGATCCCTGAAGTTGAAGCCAACTGCAACCGATCCCTGCGTCTACTCGATGAAACGAGAGGGAGAATTGGTACTGGTTCTCATCTACGTTGACGATGTGCTAGTAGTCTATCGGAAAACATCGAATCTAAACTACATTCGGAATAGGTTGATTGAAAAATTCGATATCAAAGATTTAGGAAGCGCGAATTACTGCCTTGGAATCGAGATTTCTCAAACTGAAGAATATATCGCAATCTCTCAATCAGGATACATTCGAGATATCATGCACAGATTCGGTATGGAGAAATCAAATCCGGTATCGACACCCGTCGACCTCAGTCAAAAATTGAAGGAAGCTATCCCTGGGAACGACGTAAAAAGGCCTTATCGAGAGTTGATTTGGGCATTAAATTATTTATCTGTGGCTACGCGTCCCAATATATCTTTCATAGTCAGTGCCTTAAGTCAATTCAACCCCTGCCATGGGGACCAGCATTGGACTACCGCGAAACGTGTTCTTCGTTACTTGAACGGAACATTAAACCACGGAATTGTTTACGTAAGGACTTCTCATCGCGTGACGGGATTCGTGGATGCTGACTGGGCAAATTGTCAAATTGACCGGCGATCTTACACAGGATTTGCATTCGTCTTTAACAACGCTGCTATATCCTGGGAGTCTAAGAAACAACGCACAGTCGCACTTTCGTCTACAGAAACGGAGTACACTCACGGAAGCAACGAAAGAATCAATGTACCTTGGCAAATTTTTGCTAGAACTCGGACTACAAGAGCTCAGCAAAATATCAATCAAAATTGACAACCAAAGTGCCTTGATGTTGGCAAAAAACGCCGTTTTTCATGCAAGATCGAAACACATAGACATCAGATACCATTTTGTTCGAGAAGTTCTGAAGGATAAAAAAATCGACATCGAACACGTCTCTTCAGAAGATATGGCAGCCAATATTCACGATAACTTTTTGTTTATTCTAGTTTCATCCATCAAACTGGTTGTACGTCTGATGGACCCTCCGCCTGTAATTTTAATAAATACATTATTCTAATATATCGTGCATCTCGGGTATTACTGCCAACCATGCTCTGCGCAACAGATATTAATATCAGACTCTCTTTCGAGCAAACATATCTTCGTGGCGTTAATTTTATTTAACATTCTAAATTCATTCAACAAGCAGTAAAACAAGATTCATTTTTCACTCGATGTACATTTTTTACTACCGATGATTTGTTTTTTTCTCATTCGACTAACTTTATAAGACAATGAAAGCACCGCTGTATAGTAATACTCATTTTGTTTCTGAACCTAAATGCAAGTCTATCTACGGACCAACCAAACTTGTATCATAATTTTTTTGAATTTTTTTTACATGTTACGACGATTTTTTGGGAATCTCTTCATAATTTTTTTCACATTTAAGGAAAAATACCAGAACAGGTGCACAACCAAATTCAAAGTTCAATACCCAAACTACATTTTATATGTAGACGACACAGATAAAGCTCGCTGCGATCCGAATTCTTGTTGAAAACGTATTTATGGACGAGGCAGACAGACAGAAATGGAGAGATACTTTTTTGTATTCTGGGATATCTATAAAAAATTGCAATGAAAAATTAGTCAGCGTTCCGATATACGTCAGGGGAAACCGCGTGCAAAAAATACGCCAATTTTGTATTGCAATTTTTGGTTTTGGAATGATATCACTTGGCTTATATGATTTTATTTATTCTTTAAATTTTTGTGTTGAATTATTTTTAAGTACTTGGCGTACATTTATAATTTTTGAAAAAAATGTTTATGATATGCTAAGCCCTCGGCGTAAAATTTTTCGTTTTTGGGAAAAGCATTGAAGAAAAATTAGCTTGAAAATTAATGAACCAGTACTGGAAGTTTTTATGCATACACCGTTTTGTCACCCATCATAAACCATCAAGCACATATACGTCGCAATTTTCAAGTGATGGTTTATGAAAAAGAAAGCCGGTGTCGGAAATATTACGATACCTTTGTTCTTGAAATTTAAGAAGCTATTGCCATGTTTTTGTGAATGCGGTTTCAAGTAAGGTCTGGAAGTAAGGTCTTTAGTCACACAAAGAAAAAAAAAGTTTCGCTCAACTCAATCTGGAGGTGCGTCCCGGTACTGTTATTTACGTTATTTGTTACTAATTAATTTCATAGATGGTTTACATCGTGTTTTATATGTTTAATTGTAATCAGTACATCGCTACTTATCAATATAACACAATTATTATAAATTAAAATTCTATATACCCTAGCGCGGCTCGAATCCCGAATCTAATGCATCCTGATCTAGTGACTTACCGCTACGCTATAATTGCTTATTGATATGTATGATCTTGAATCGGATATATAAGTTATTCTCCGTAATTAACTTAGACGCAACTTCCATAGTTGGTCTTTGAAGTATCGAAACAACTTAAAAGTTGTTTATTGTGGAAATAATATTTGTGAATGACTACATTAACGTCTTGCCGAATTGATGAAATCATTTTCAAGATGACAAATGTTCGTATATATACGAACACATCGAATCATATTTATTCAATTTGACCAAATATACACCCGGGAAAAAATTATCATACATGATCATATATGGATCAGGTCTGAATCAGATCCGATTGATCATATTTGATCAGGTAAGAGAAATGGCGAGATCTGATCATATCTGAACATATCTGACCATACTTGGACAGATCTGTACAGATATGGTCACATCTAAAATGACATTATTCTGGC
>JAPYZC010003748.1:0-19873 GCA_030522665.1 Ichneumoninae sp. A BG-2022a
AAAAACAAGAATAATAACTGGGTGTTTCGAACTATATCGAAATCTACCAGTTAAGAGAAGGTCTCCTGAGCTATGATCAGGCATGGACCTCTCATCTCTCTTTTTTTTTTACCTTCGTTCCGTGTCGGAGCTCTGCTCGACGACGACTTTGAACCCTTTGATGAGTCTCTCGAATCCTTCCTGGATGAAATCCTCGAATCCTCCTTATTCGACGTGTTTCTTGACGACGAATCTTTCGACGAGCCTTTCGCCGAATCTTTTGACGAGCCTTTCGTCGAATCTCTCGACGAGCTCTTCGACGAAACTTTCGCCGCATCATTCGACGATTTTTTCGCCGCGCCATTTTCTTCTTTACTACGCAAAAAGCGATCTAGCCTAGCTTGAAGCTCAAGCATCTTTTTCGCAATTTCACGCACGTCTTCCTCTTTATTTTTATTATCACGATCCCTTGACCGGGATCTCTTCTTCGAATCACTCATATTTTAAGAAACTTTAGACCGAAAAAAAAACCAATTAAAACGGTAAAAAACTTTAACAATAAACTCTAACGTGGCTACTCTCTGACGCACCAGAAACAATATGAAGATGGCTGCGCGTCCCGGCGAGCGGCTGCGCGGCAGTTTTTCGTTTTTAGACTCTAAATACGTGGTGAAATCTAGCGGCAGTAGGCAGTACTACATTGTAATCTCGAAGAACGAGCCACGAAATATAATTATAGCACGAAATATAATTATAGCTTATAGCACGTATCACCTCACATCCGTATTTCAGGTTCACCTCATATCTCGGGAACCGCTGGACAATTATGATCGTAATCAGGCCCATTAGAAAGCTTGGGTCCGAATTATATCATAAATGTGTCCTTGAAAATTCGATCCGATGCTTCGTTATCGCGATCGAGCCGTCCGAAAATTATCGCATTAACTCACGCACAATCGACAAATTTTGGATCGGTTGCTGATCGTGATCATCGTGCACAATAATCCACCGAATGAATGTGTTCGGAATTAAGCGAACTGGAAAGCGTTGATAGACATTCTATAGTAAAAATCTTATTATCATTTCGATCCGATGATTCATTTGTGAGATAACGTAAAGCAAAGAAATAATTCCGGCATTTTGAAGTATAACTACTTGGTAGCGTCCTTCGTTCGCCTAACATTTTTTTTGTTTTAAGTACTTAGCGTCGAAACGCTACCCCGTCTCTTAATGTACTTTATTTCCATGTGAAAAAAGCATTACGGTTACCACTGTTAAAGGGAGATATTTACATTTAACAAACATTTGACCTCCGATCAATGAGTGGGCCCGGAAGAGTCATTCGAGGTCCCAATTCGATCCTCATTTCGTCTCTCGTCTCCGATATTCTCTCGTTTACTTTTTATTCATCCCGTTTGGCGTAGCGGATGCCATTTGCCGAAAGGTTTATCTTTCGATATGGTGGATTGGAAAAAAGTTGGAATCCCCTGGCGAAGCGATGGGTGGCGCGGGGGTAGCCGAGTTTCCGTGAGCGGGGCAGGCTCTCGCCGCCACACGACCGAAGGGCCCTCGACGTGGAGATTTAAACGTCAGTCGGGCGAAAGGGTCGAAGCATAAGGGATGAAAAAAAGGAAAAAAACCGGCTGGTTGGTACTGGAGGATCGAGTATGCTATCGGATATAGTTGAGACGAGATTTTCACTAGAATTTCCAGGGCGAGAAAGGGCTGAAGATGCTCGAGGCTTTACCGAAGGCAGGCTTCTCTCCCTCGCGTTTTCTTCGAGGCGCCTCGCTGTCGGTTGCCTCGCCGAACGGGAATCCTCTTGGCCGGAGACTCTTCAGATATCTTTCTCGTTCGCCTCCTGGGGGGTGGGCCGAGCAAAGTCGTTTAACCTTCGACCCCCGGGGTAGATCGTGCGTATATACCGTAGCCCGGTAGCTTCGATGAGCCGGGAGTTTCGGTGGACCGAAGGAGACTCTCTTGAGTAAACCTTTCGCCGACGGAAATGAAATTACTGACAAGCCGCGCTCTCCACCAACAGTGAAGCTTTCTCAGGCTCTTGCCAATTAACCCTCGACCACATTCTTCCCTTCGGACGGGGTGACGCGGCGGCGAAATTTTTGGATCCCCGACTCGACCGCGATCGTGGCGAGTTTCCGTCTTCATGTCAAGTTTCAATGTGTCGCGCTGTGTTTATTAGAACGCAGTGAATATTTTATTCGCAAATTACAGTTATCGCACGGGAGTAGCAAAATACGTGGATCGATGTGAAATAACGGTTATAACCGTCCGAGATAGATATCACACGCGAGCGAGCGGCCAGCGAAAGAGAGCCGGTACGGCGCACACTTTTCGCGATAGCGCGCCCAATCCCTCTCAGCTCCCTCGTTCGCACACGCCACTGCAATAGTTTCGAATTGGTCGAGCGCGATTCACTATCGAACAAATGGCGTCGCATCGAGAGACGAGTATAGGGCCGGGTCGGGAGGGTGAAATGGAAGCGAGAACTAAATTGCCTGGCATCGAGAGAGTAACGAGGCCAAGAGATCTTCGCAAGTAAGAAAAGGAAGAAAGAGGAAGATCGCGAAGTTTTCGGAGCGCAGTAAAAGGGCGATGAATAATCGCACCGGTCGAAATGTCTCTCCCGAGGAAATCCATTGAATTTTTGACAATGGTCAGAAATGGTCCGAAGAAGGCTCCTGGTCGTATTAGTCACTGGAAGAGGCGACGCGCGTGGCGAAGGAAACAGGACACAAAAAATTGGGAAAAGAGAAGAAAGGAAGAAGAAACGAAAGAATTCGAAGAAGACGCCGCCAGTTGTGCAGCGGATCAGGCCTTCCGGGTTTTCCGCCGAGGATTCGTGCGGAGTCGGGGGAGGGAGGGGGCGCTGTCGTAGATCAAGGACTTCTTCAATTTCGCGGGACATCGGCGGAAAGTTGATTTACAGCCGCAAACAAGCTCCTTCCTGTGTGCTCTCGCGAAGAACGAGGGAGAGAATGAGGGCCCAGGCGAGGGGGTGGGCGAAGGGAAGTCACAGGGACCGAACGAGTCTTTCTGTCTCTATGTCGCGAGCTCCGGTGCCTCGTGCCTCTCTCCCTGGATTTCCTTTTCCTCTTCTCCGGCCACTGCAGTTCGCGTTCTCTCCGATGATTCTCCACTCACTCCGCTCACTTTCCTCGCTCTCCCTCCCCTATCCAACGGTCTGGCACTCTGGCCAGCCCCTTCGAGGTAGCTGCGAGCTTCGACCGAGCTCTCGTGGAGTCGAGACCTCTATTAATTCTCCGGCTGGAGCAACGGAGGCACACCGGGGCCCACCGTCGGCGAAAGTCTAGCGGCGCGAACACAATCGAATTTCGGCTCGGTCGGTCGCGCTTTGGCCCCGACGTTGCTCCTGCTGCAGCTACTGGTGCACTCACACACACACGTGCAGGATTGTGCTCCCACGAACCGCCATTCGAAACCCGGCCGTTCCGTCGTTCGTAGTTTAACGCGAAATTCGGGTCACGGGGAACGACCGGCTGAACGACGGAACTCGTCGGCCGTGCTCTACTGAAAAAAAAAAGAAAAACGGGCCTTTCAAGCTCAAGACTTTCGAGTCCTGCGAGTCGAAGATGGACTATCAATTTTCCGAAAATTCCCCATTGACCATGTCTCGCTGCTCTTCTGTGGAACCTGGGAAAATGTAAAAAACAGGCCTTTCGATACATTTGTGCTCGAACCGATTTCATTTGCCCGATCAACAAATAACGATGATTGAATTTTCAAAGCTTTGTCGCACCACAGTCACTTCGACATCCGGTAAAGCGAGGTAAACGAACTCGCTCGGGGGTGGGCGAGTGTATCGAGGCTCCTTGGAAATGATAGATCTCGAAATAGCGTGCAATCCTTCCCCACTCTCTTTCTCTCTATCGCTTCCACAGCTAACCACACTGTTTTTCCTCGATAATTGATTGCATTTGCCTGCGTGTCGCTCATCGAGCACGAACGGCACGCTCATCGTTTCTTTTCGTGTGTACGATCGCGACGCGGCGAGTGTCACTGCGCAAACATACATACACGCAGTGAATGAAACAGGTTGTGACATTTTATCGACCTGATATTAAAAATATATTGTCAGACTGTTGAAAAAAAAAAATAATGTAATTAACTTTAGTACATTTTTTTTGGCCGTGTGAAATCGCCGCAAATCTCACTGCCTGCTTCCTCGACGGTAGCCACTAACATCAGTTTCCGTTGATGCGAACCCACACCCAAGATTCGGCTCCGATTCTCACCCGGCTCCTCCGCTCGGCAACGAGATACCGTACGGTAACTCGATTACCGTCGAAGATCTAAACTGTTCTCTGATAATCGACGGGGCTATCGAACGAATCGAAGGAGAATGGGATATCGGCTTCCCGAATTACGCCGGGCGAAGGAACCGCGAGTTAATTTTGCGTTTCAAACTCCGACCAGCCAATCCGTTCGCTCTCGTTCTCCGACCTTTCAAATCCGTCCGTTCTCGCTCCATGACCGGGCAATCAGCGGCTTACCGACTCGTCCATTCGTTTTCAACTACCGATTCAATTCTTTTTTTTTCTCAAATTTATTTCTCCACCGGATTCTCCGTTGCCGAGTCGGTGCATCCATCGTGGGCACGGCCTACATCCTACAGCCCGTTCCGCAGGAGCCGAGGCGACGGGAGTCCGCGCCAACTGCCGACCAAACATACCAGCGGTCGTCCGGCGCTACGGTTTGATTTTAATCGGATTGATTTCCACCGGCCCCGGCGGAATCTCTTTTGCTGTCGTTTCTAGTTTCGCGCGATACCGCAGATGCACCACCGGCCACCGTTTCCAGCGGTGTACCGCAATCGAACGATTTCCGCGTCCGTCAACCCAGCGGGCGATGTACTCCGCGGAGCAACCGGAGTGCCAGGTTACTTTTAATTGAGGTAAGCGATGTTAACTCTCGGTGGTCTTTCAGCCGATCCTACCGTTCACACGAAGCCGTAACCCGACCTCAATGCGCTCCCTGATACCGCGATGTAACCTTCGTTTACTCCTTCTCGCTCTTCCGTTCTCCCCGTTCCCCGGTACTTTCGAATCGATGAATGATTAATCCGTCGTGGCTAATTATCTTCTTTGTTGCCGTTTGCCAGTTCCCGCCGGGGCAAGGGGAAAAGGGGTCGTGGATTCGCGAGCCAACATCGATAATGGCCTCACGCTGTAATGTTATTCCGCGGTGCACACCAACCACCGTCCTCACTCCATGACTCTTTCCCCCGTCGTTCCGGTGTCGATGCCGCTGGCCCACCCCCGTCCCCTCGCTCTATCCCCTTTCACCTGCCCCCCCCCCTCACGATCCATCCCTCCGTCCCGTTAACAATGCAGCTCGATCGGGGCCGTATTATCGAACGCATAATGGAAACACTCGACGACAAATTGGTTGTTTCGCGGGTAACCGATACGAGCGGATGGGGGGGGGGGGAGGGGGGTGGTCCGTGAGGGAGGATAGGGAAGGGGTTAGGGGCTGCGGAGGGAGGTTTCGTCGACGCTGTCATACGTCGAAATTGAGCTCCATTTATTTTTCCCCTCACGTATACCCTCGGATCGTAATGCTCTCCGTGGTACATACTCGTTCACCGCGGATACACGGCCCCGCTCGTGTACCGGTATCCGCTCGAACAAATTATTACTCCCTCACCAAATCGAGTTCGCACGTTCTCAATTTATACAACGATAATATAACGATCGGAGCTTTTCCTATTACTGTCTCATCGGTGCATCCCCCGTATCCCCATTATACGCGTATCGGCAACCGAATGTTTTACCGGGGGTGCAACGAACACGGGTAATTCGAGGGCGAGGCGTACATGTTTTTTACTCTGGGCCTTTTAAGACTTTTTATATACATCGAGGATTTTTCATCGAGACTTCAACTCTTCAGATCGTGGGGCGAATCCAAGCATTTTTTTTGTTTTTTTTTTCCGTTCGTCACGCTGAATTCCGTAACCCGGCGGAGCTTCCGTCCGATTTGGTACGGTCGGAGAGGAAGAGACACGGGAACGCGCGCAGGGGGTTCGAGAGTGGAGAGCGGTGACAGGGTAGCGTTCTGTTGGGTATATACGCGGCCGAGCGGGCGTCGATAGCGGCCTCGCACGCGGCCGTAAATCGCTGTGATTTAGAGGATGACCGACATATTGGTCGAGGCTAGGCTCTCCGCTGGGGAACCACCACACATAGTCGTTGCACGCTCGTACTATGGGGTACTCTCTACTCGTACTGCGGAGGTTGCTGTCTGACGACCGCCTACATCCGTATAGTATTAGGTACGAGGGAGAGAGAGAGAGGGAGAGAGGGAGCTAGAGAACGCGGCCCTGGGATCCATGCATCATCATCTCGGAACTAGCAGATAGTGCGGACAGTGACGCTCGGTTCACCTGTCCGTTCCATCGGATCTTCCTTATCGTCGCACGCGCCCGCAGTACCGTGTGCGTTTCTCCGTGTATCGTGGCACAGTATATCTATTTTCATGTTCGGGCGAAATGAATAGACGAATCGGGGTGAAAGTGGGGAATATGGCCCACCCCGATTGGCGGGTGAATCAACGATATATGGGTCGGGACATGTTCACCACCTTTATCCAATCATCAAAAATAATATGACCCGGATGGGGTTTAATCTGACGGCCAGCTAAACCAAAACCCCAGCTGGGTTACGATGCAAGTATCGTAGCCGTATTCCTCGCCGTGTAACTGTCGATATTCGTAACACCCCAGGTGAGATTTAACCGTGAGCATGGCAACGTGATCGTACCAGTTGCCTAGGGTCTTGTACTCATCCTGCGCTCAAGCCGGTATTCGCCCGACCACGCTATTGAGTCAGACCTAACATATCGGCGCCGACGAAAATTTTTATCGCTGCACCTGTACCGGACACGCTATTGGAGCCTGTGCTCTATTTCGCAGATTCATGGTCTGCGAATATTATTCGAAGAACATAAATCTGCCTCGGATCCAATCGAGTGCACTCCGGATCCGCTCCAAATACATTTGAGATGTATCACGCACGTGCTTTTACCCACTTTCCTGTGTTCTTTAATTGCTTAATTCACATGTTTCTGTTACTGGCTACATTCGAGAAATATTCCAGAGAAAAATACGAAATTTTTCTTCGTACCGTCACTTCCAGTTTAAAAATCTTACTTCTAAGCAAAAAAATGACATTACGCGGAAATTTTTTTAACGTGAAGAATTTCTTTGCAACGGCACGTCCGGTTTGAAAATCCCATACTTCGTCCGGAAGAGACATCATACTGGAAATACGTAACTTCCGGTCGAAAAATTAGATTTGTAAACCGAAGGTTACGTATTTCCACATGACATTACTTCCGGTTGAAAACTGAGATTTTCAAACCGGAAGTAACGGAGGGAGTCACAGAGAAAGTTTAAAAAATGTTGTCTGCCAAACAGTGGCGTATGAGCATTAGCTTCGAACGTTAAACCGTGTGGAACACTCCCATCTGTTTCTCAGCAGCCTATAAAATCATTTCTCTCGCCAGGCGACGAATTGGCACATGGACCAGCCCTACAGCATTCGCAGGATGACACACAACCCCGGATTCACCGTGTGTATACGTAAAAACGCTCCGACACACCAATCCGCCAAAGTATCTCCCTGCGTATAACTCATGCTGCGCCTCCCAGCATACGGGGATTCCCGTTGCCGTGCCACATTATTTTTGTCACGGTGAATGGTCTCTTTACGCTCCAGCTATACATTCCATCTGGCAATCTCCGTACGTTTCCACGACCATTATAGGGTATCGTCTAGCGAAACAAAAAAAGGGAGAATGTTGGTTAAACTGTTGTCAGGAAAAGTGTGTTGGGTACTCCGTACCCAAGGTAAAACAGGAGCGATATCGCGCACAACCACACACACACGCGTCCGCACATGGAGATGGCACCAAATTGGCTTAATTAAATCGTCCCCGCATACAGTGACGGAGAGAGAGAGAGAGAGAGGATGGTCGGCTGTGAAAGCGGAGACGATCGAGAGTATACGTATCGCAAGGGACATAGACAATGTCGTATCTCTCTCCCCGGGTCTGTTCCGGAGGAGGAGTGCGACGGAGACGGGGAGAGACAGTGAGCCATCCATACGTGTGTGGTCTCTCGTCGTCGTATCAGTCGTGTATCCGTCAGCGTGCGTGGTGGCGCCATGCCAAATTGATGCTGTTTGCCGTCGCCCTAAGCCTCAATCTGCCCAACCCCGAGGGCTTGCCCTCCTCCGGCCTCCTCTCTTCATCCACCTCGCCGCAACCCCGCCGAAGCGTATACCGGGCCAGGCGCAACGTTACGTACAGGGAGGGAGGGAGGGAGAGAGAGAGAGAGGGAGGGAGAGGGGGGAGAGAGAGAGAGACGGCGTGTCCCTGTAACACGCGCAGCGCTAAGCTCGCCGCATTATGGATACGACGCCGGAGCAGCCAGATATATACGCGCATCAGCAACCACGACGAAACCGTCACAGATAGATAGATAGATAGCGAGATCGAGAGTGAGAGAGATAGCCGGAGGGGGGAGCACACCCCGGTGCACGAATTGTAACTAGGGAATAAGGTTAGATATACTCTCGCAGTGAAGTTGGAACCGTTGGTCGAGGCCCGACGCTATTTCTATATAGAAAGCTCACTTACACATCGTACACGATAGCTTTCCACGAGCTACTACTTCGCGCTCTTCCGCCCGGATAATGCCACACGCGGGGGGGTTGTTCCAGCCCGCCTCGGTCTATTGCAGTTCCTCGAGACTGTCTCGGTAGACTCGGCGCTCCCTCTCCCTTTCTCTCATCCCCTTTCTCTGTCATCCTTTCTGCGCTACTGCCGCGGCAAACTTTTGTTGAACGACTAAGCCGGGGTGTATACACCACCTGCCTCCCCTTCTCTCGTTTCCGCGCCCGATTATCGCTACGTTGTTTTGTTTCCAATAATAATAATAATAATAATAATAATAATAATAATAATAATAATAATAATAATAATAATAATAATAACAACAATAGTGAGACGTCAGTCATCCGCGTAGTCTCGAATCCGCGTAAAATCTAAAAATCAGGGTGGTCAATGGAGAATGAAATCCGAGCTCGATTCGTAATTACCTTTCACGCTGAATGCTCGATCCATTGATTCGTACGTGCTTTGGTCTGAGACCGACAGGCGAGACGGTAGTGGCGGGGTGGAGGGGGCGGGGGGGTAGGAAGCGTTCACAAATGGAAACGGAATTAATAAAGTTAACGGTAGGGCTAGCTCGAGGTACAGGGGGTAGCACGGCTGTTTGCCCCGTCGAAGAATTAGCCTTATCTCATGGGCGCCGCCGACTTTCGTGTATAACGCCCAGAGCAGGAACGGCGGCAGCGGATCGATCGACGATTACTCGGCAAATGTTTGCCATGCCGGACTCGAGGTGTCGAGTATCGACCATCGCTTGACCCTGCTTGAGTCTCTCTCTTGCTTGCCGTCCGTCTCGCTCGCCCGCTCGAGCTTGCCGTCTCGAAAGGGGTGACCCTCTCGATCGCCGAGCCACTACAGACACTCGGCCCCCTCCTTGGCACACGAGTGTGCACAATATGTATGTACAGTAATTCTATATAGTCTTCGCGAATTTATGTGCACGTGAGAGCCGCGCGCGAGGGTGGGGGATGAGGAAGAATGAGCGTGTGGAAATAACACGGATGGCACGGAGGAAGGAAAGGGGTGAGCGAGAGGCGCGCGCGTCTATGTTTGTGGTCGTTGGCATGAAAGGGGTGGCTCGGGGGTGCCTTTTACGATTATCAGGAAGGAGGGCTTCGCGAAATTAGCGTTGCACCCTCAGCCGTGCACAATGCCGGCACATTCCCCCAGCCACAACATACACACACGCACACACACACACACACACACACACACAGTGGTGCCGGTTGTGCTCACAGTGTGGATACTGCAGACAGCGTTCGACGTGTATGCACTACTATGACTGCACGCCGGAATAACCGGCTCCAGGAGCATTGTGCACGAGGCGGTATAATCACAGGGGAATCATATCTCGAATAGTCATTGAATCCCGGTACTTGATAACTCCCATTGCCTCCTGCGTAGGGAGGGCCAGTGGGACCCGATGCCTTCCTGCTCTGTTTCCGTATCGGCGCGCTGGGAACGAGGTCGACATACAAATCTGAGCAATCTACTTGATGAGGCACAAATGGAGGAGTTAATGCCACATTCGAGAGACCAGTGAAAAGATGGAAGGAATGATTGTGTTTTTTTTATGCTGAATCCGCTATACAAAAGGTGGTGGGGAGTTCGAACGTGACGATTTTTTGTCTGACCAGCAAGCGTCGAGGACCGTTTGAGGCTGGTTTGGGCTGTAACAACCAGAGGGGGTTTTCTGGTAGGAGGAAGGCCGGCCGGGGATACAAATTCGTGTCGATGCAGCACAAAGTGGCGTATACCCACTTCTCGGCCCTTTCTCTTCAAGCGCGCTCGCCTCTCGTACCATCGGCATGGCGGAGTCACCGGGAGAACCTGGCGCTCGAACGTCCAGATAGCCACCCGGTCACAGCTGCCACCCCCTGCGACACTGAAGCCTCGGAATAGCCCTCCGATCTCACTCCCTCGCTCACTCGCTCTCTCGCTGTGTCGTTTGTCCTATCGATCTACACGTAGAGGGGTGGCAGTAAAAACTCGTGGTTCATGACGGACCGCTTTTGCAGGAAGACGCCCCTTAGCGTCCTGTCCAGCTGGACTACCACATCGGCAACTCGCAACGTCGACGCGGGCTCACACGGTTAAAGGGGACACGGGGATAAGCCCCGGGTTCGGAATGCGCAGCCTCGAACGATCGAGGGAAAAAGAGTTCCGGACTCGAAAGTGCACGAGAGGCCCTTCGACATTCTCCATCGCAAGATTGAAAAGGGGATTTCGCAACCAAAATCCCAAAAGATGAATCGCGGGAAGGTCATCCCTCTCTCTGGATGGATATATCCAAATCCGATAAAGCCGTCGAAAGTTTATCCGAAGTATGAATAAAGTGGATAACGGCAGGCATCTCGGGCTCAACCCGGAGTCTCGTTCTTTTCGGAATTAAAATTCTTCCCTTTTCTTTTTATTTTTTTTTGGTTCGATAAACTGATAAAGTTAAGTTTCTTGAGAAAGCGAACTTTTTTTTAGACTTACCCGTCTCTCTATCGCGGCATCGGAGTCTATGCTGCATTAACGCGAGCGGTACAGTAATCGAGAAAGAAGGTAGTAACGCCCAGGGCACCAGGAAGTGAAGTGGCCAGAGATGTCGGAGGGATTAAGAAAGGTTAAATCTTTCGAGTTACGGAAGGTTCCTATCGACAAAGGCTTTCCTAAGGGAGCAAGACTACAAGCTGGACACATTGGTAGATAAAATCAGCAACGACACAGTCGATGCTTTGCAGCGTACACGGTACAAAAGGTTTGACACATTGGTAGCTAAAATCAGCAACGACACAGCCGATGCTTCGCAGCGTACACGGTACAAAAGGTTTGTATATTCGACAAGGACTTCCTATCCTCAAAGGATCACCGAACCAAAAACATTGTAAAGTCAATGGGAAAAGAAAATTGTGAACGTATCGGGCACAAGAAAGGTTTGTTGGATATAAATTTTTTCCCCATGTACGTTTACACTCGCCGCTCTCGCTCCGGACCATCACTCCTTCCATTCCCATCCCCGACTTCTTGCGCTGGACTTTGACTTTGGCCAACGGATAACAAAGTCGGAACTATGATACGGCGCTTATATTGCACCCACGTGTACCGAACTCGGTTTTCTGGCCGTTCCGTACAAACTCTCTCCCGGGAGACAACTTGAAAGCGTCCCTCGCGCGTGATTAATCGATCGTTATGTTAATCTTTCGAGGTGCTGCGGACCGCGATGGCCTCGCGGTTCCGAAGACAACAAAAACCCCTGCCATCATCCACGGCGAGCGTGAGATAGAACGGGGAGCTGCAGGACAGTCCATTCAATGAGACGCCGGAATTGTTCCGTCACGATTAATAATTTTTTTTTAAAGTCACAGTACAACAGGCATGAGGTCTGAGAAGTACCTAGAGGAAGTGTACGGTTCATTGATGCTTGTAGGCAAGGTGCGACGTGATGGTCCAGTAGAAATGGCCATCCTCGGGACTTATTGCGTGCCTTTCCCTCCTGTTCTCTCGGCCGGTCTCCTCACTCTTGTCGTCGGTGGTTCATCCGGTCCGCACGAACGTGGGTAGAGTCCATCGAGACAGTCGTAAAGGAGCCTGCGCTTGCAGCCTTTCCTCCTCACTTTTATCCCGTCTATTGCTCTCTCCATCGTTTTATCCCCCGGACTAGGATCGATTCGAGACTCTCGAAGAAACGACTACGTGTGCGGTGGAAGAAAACGCCGAGTTATATATTATAGAGAGAAAGAGGACACGGTTGGGGGGGGGGGGGGTTGGAAGCATGAGAGAAAGGAGAGGCGTACCGGCCTCTCCGGTTGAGATGCAAGCGAGTGAGTCGTTCCTTCTCTATGGCGCGCGGATGAATAAGAGAAAGAGCGAGGAAGACAGAATCGGAACGTGTGCTTAGGCGGTCGCCACGTAGCAGAGTATACGGCGGGGTTCGAGAGTAACGGAGAGGGATAAAGATGGCGAGTGAGAGAGCACGGAAGCGAGGGGTGCAAAGAGGGAGCCGTGGCCCTGGGTGAAAAATTGGCCGTCAATTTGTGAGTGGCAGTAGTAGGCACGGTTGGACTCGGAGGGCTCGGTTGAGCGGGTGGAACGGAGAAAGAGAAATGTAGAGAGAGCCGAATGGAAGTGAGGACCATGCACGACTGGCAAAGGGACCGAGGGTGAGCGAAAGGAGAGAACACGCGGCGGAGCGAGTGAACGCGTCGGCTCGGAGAAATGGTGGAGAGACGAGGAAGAGAAAAAGGAAGAAGTAAGAGAACGAAAGCATGTACGCTGTGTGTGGCCCTGGGAGAAGCCAAGATCCTGGGTTACCCACCGCCAGCCCCCGTCCGTTCGGCCAAGAGTGCACATTCAGCAGCTTTACCCGTTCGCCTTTGGAATATAAATTTGCAACATTATCGCCTCGGAGAAGACGCCAGTCACCGCCTCTCTATATCGCCTTCCTCTTTCTCTTTTCCAGCTCCTCACCGCGTGTACACATACACACACACGCGCGAACTTGGAGGTCTATGCATCCGATGTGTGTATACGGTACACACTGTATACACACATCACCCCCACAGACACACCCGTTCACCCTTCTGCTTATCGACGTCGCCACCGGAGTATGAACTTTCTCACCGTCTCCACTCTTTTGACGATTACCAACCCCCGAGAGATGAGAGGCGCTCTCCGTGTGCGCTCTTTATCTCGGCTCGCTCTCCTGACATTCCTTTCTCTCGCCCCGTCGATTCTCAACTCGTCTATAACAGTACGCCGGAGAATAACCCACCGCTGACTATAAATATTACAGTTCTTTATCGTGTCCCTGGCATAATTAAAAATAACAAAAGATGTTATCGGCCCGAAGAGCGAGGGCGGGTACGGTGGAGGGCTATACCGTTGTCGTGGAGTTAGGTAAGTGTAGGGTTGACACGGCGAGGCCGCAACGGCGGCGCATTGGCGCGTCAAAAACTCGATCGTATATAGTTGGTTGCAGTTTATCCCCAGTGGGAATATAGAACGGATTCGTCCTCGTCGTTCTCCGGCTCTCGTTCCGCACTTCGTCCCTCTTCACGTTTTCACGGCGCGCATTCCCGCTACCGCGAACCGTAACCCCCCCCCCCTCCCCTCCCCCGGTCCGACCTCCCCCGAAATGGTCGAAATCCGAGGACTGCAAATGGCCATCCAACCTAACGACCGTCCTCACTAACGGTAGAGAGCCTCGCTTAACGAGCGGAGTGTATGTATATCCCGGATATAACGTTGGATACTCGCTCCGACGGGGGCCTATATGCGGGTCTCCGTGTAGGGTGAAGGGGTGAAAGGCCACGGGAGGAGGAGGAAGAGGAGGATGAGGTCCGCCGAGACAGGCGGGAGTGAGATATCGAGGAAGCGGGTGTGCCGTCCCGTCATGTTGGGGTTTTCGCGACAAGACGGATCGCTTGCATTGATCAGGGGGTTCGCAGCGCGAACGCTAGGCCCCGTGTAGGGAGTTGTCAAACTTACCCTCAGTTGAACCGTGGATCCGTCCGGGACGTCGCGCAGGACGGGGGGCAAGGAAGTGGGACAGGAAAGGCAAGGAAGTGTGTCGTCTAGCGTTTCATCCGACCATTCACAGCATCCGGTTGGACGCTCTCCCGAACCGCCGGGATCCTGCAAATTAGAAGATTCCGGGCTGTGAAGGGATGATCGGAAGAGTGGGGAAAACTGTAGTAACGCACCCCCTTTCTGACGCCGCCGATTCGCACCGGAGACTCCGTTCCGCAGACCACAATTAACTAATGGCCGGACTAATCTCTCGATTTCGGAGGATACGCGATTCCCACGGGGAAGCAAAGAGTGACCGTTCCGGAGGAATTGTTGCGTGACTGATAAATAGAGTGTCCAGTTCTCGGGTCGTTAACGATCCGTCCGCGTTTCCTCTCCGCTGGGAATACTTACTCGGGAGTCGATGGATTGATGGAGGTTGGATAAAAGTTACCTAAATTCGCGTCCCGCCTCGACGTACGTGTCATTAAGCCTTCGCGGACATAAAAAAAACAGCATGGACTTCATATTTTGCTGCAGTTTTTTTTTTTTATTTCGAACTTCTTCTGGAAAAACGTGAAATCCATTTTTTTTACTCGTTTACGCGATTCAATAAATCACCAATTCTCGCCAAAAAGTTTTGTAAGTTAGATGCCCACAGCGACGAGAATGGCCCCGAAGAACTTGCGGCTCCGCGCGAGCCAGTGTAGAGGTTTCCGAGGCACCGTGCCCGTCCGGGGTTTGCGGGATGAATAGAGCCAAGTTGACGAGTGATTTCTAATGGGAATAATAATGGAAAGTAGGTTGCTCCTCGCTCCGGCTGTGGCGAGGAAAGTGGCGCGGCAAGGGATGCAGTTGGGAGGGTTCGGTGTGCGCTCCCTCGCTCCGTTGCAGCGGAGGTGACGGAGGGTTGCTAAGCGAGAGAGGACTCGCGCGATGGAGAACGTCGCTGTTCGGTAGCCGGTTGGCAAGCGCGGGGAGAGAGAGCGAGCGAGCGGGCGAAGAGAGGCAGAACGGGCTCGTTTGTTAGTGAGCTCGGTTGCTCGCTCGCGCACCAAACCCCCTTAACCACTGTACGCGCAGGCCGGCGGTGGGGTTCACGGCCCAACAGAGTTGTAATTAATTACCAAAGTAATTATCTGATGATTTAGGAACCCGGCAGGGGCGCGGCGGGTGGGTAGACGAAATGGAGGAAGAGTATACCCCAGTCCAGAGAAAGAGCGGAGGAGTAGAAGGGGAGGTGGTTGGTGATGCACAAATCCAACGGAGGCCAGAGAGCTCGGGCCACGGGAACCCCGAAACTGAAACGAATTACTATTATCCGTGAATACCCCCGGCGTCCTCACTTCCACCCTGAATCCGAAAACTAACCACCGGTCTGTTACTACACTGGCCCCTGCGCTAGCGGCTGCCCCGCCGTAACGGCGACGGCAAGGCGTGACCGTCGACGACGGTGCCTCGGCGCCGGGGCGCGCGTTGCCTCCATGGCTATGCGAGGAGACGGGACGGAGGGAACGGGAGGGACGAATTTTGGCTCGACCCGAATAAAGCTGGTTTCCAGGAGTTCTACCGGAGTTCCCTCGTCCATCCTCTTGCTCGTTCTTCTCTCACTCTCCTGCGCTGTATCTATCGCACTCCATAGACTCTCTGTTAGTCGAGTTGAATCCACCGCCCCGGCCCCGGCTCCGCAGCCTACAGCGGAACCACTGGGACTCAGTCGTAACTCTCCGGAGGAAAATCAGTTGATTCCCCCGCGGTGTGCGGGTTAGCTATCTGCAAACCGGCGGTCGGGCTGTACCCCCACGGGCATCGAGTTACGATGCGCGCAGCCTATACCAGGCCCGAAGGTGGTATGCGTGTACCGACGGTAACACATAATCCAAGTCGCGGCAGCCACGGTGTTTCCCCTGAACTCGCGTTACCGGAGATCCATAATTGGGTACCGTGTAGCGGTCTTGTTATACCCGTAGCCACGGCAGCTATGCCGAGGCGACCTCTCGTCACTAACCTCATGCAGTGCAACCCTGTCCTCACCCGTACGGATACGCACATGTGCTGTTATGAAATTCATCTGGAAACTCCCAGCGCAGGTGTACCATTATCTCTCTGGCTGCACCACTGCCGTCTATCTGTATCGCTGTATATCGCAGTTCCGGCTCATCGGCATTGTGTTGGGGGCGACGAGGCGAACTCTCTCGTCTCTCACTTCACGGAGGTATCCCCGAGGCAGCCTGTGACCCTTCCACCGCAGTACGCTTCTCTCCGACGGAGCTCTGCGCTATACGGCGCGTACTCCAACTGGCGAACGGACCGATCCCGCCCGGGAAAATTATCCCCGGCCAATTCCCGAAGGAATTCCGGTGGGAATCCTCGGTGGCCGTTGGTGCTCCACTCCGCGCCAGTGGCCCTAGCCCTTTTACCGAGTTCCCCGTCTCCACCGCTGTGTCTGCACTCAACGGTCATTGAGTTCCTTCGAGGCTCGAGAAGACGAGAATGAGAGGAGGCGGTGGAGGATCGGGCATGCTGCGCGTTATCTCTCCACCTCCAGCCTCCAGTCCTCTCGCCTTTCCAGGGCATCATCTCTGCTCTTTCTCCCCGGCTGGCCCCCTGGTGCTCTTTTTTTTTCTTGCGCCTCCTCCGCCCCCCTCGCCACTCGAGAGGTTTTCCCTCGTCGTCCCGACGGGTCTCGTTACCGCTTAGAATGCAACCATCTCGCGGATGGTGGCGGGTACGAGAATCCCCGCCGTCTAAGTCCGAGATCATTAGCAGTGGGAACTAGCGACGACGACGACGACGGATGAGATGGTTTGTGACAAAAAAAAGGGGAAGAAAAAGCGCAAGAAGGAATGAGGGCTTAGCGGGAAGAAGAATGAACGCGGTAACAGTATGCACAGGCGGAGATGACGAAAAAGGAAAGACGCGAACGTCGTCCGGGTCTCGGTATCGTACAACCCATTGTGTCCATAATCGCAACCGGACCCCACAAGCTCCTCTCGACAAACCGTACTGTATTACATACCTCACCCGTCGACTCCGCGGCAGACCACACAGCCCGGCAATTAACTCCGTCAGGGTTGAAGTTTAACTCCCGTTGAATGGAAGCTGTACACCGACGGAGCCGAAGGGCGAACGAAATTTCGCGCAAATAAACGTCAACGCATCAGAGCCAGGAAACGGTCCTGTCCCGCTGAGCCAACACGCTTGTTTGGGACCGTCTGTAACGGAGCTCTGGTAAATCACTCCCGAGTGAACGGTGGAGCTGAATTCGTGCTTTCGGAATAGGGCGAAAGTGGTGATTAAGGGAAATAAAACCTTTACACGCGAATTCATTATGGACGACACTCTTATCATTCCATTGAATAAAAAAACTTTGCAGGTTCGCAATGGCCCTGGCGGCCCATGAGATCAAAAATCGTGACGAACTTTTCGGATCGTCGACGCGATTCTCTGGGAACATTGCATGCAGCGGCATGCGCCGTAATAGTAGTGGATTTAGGGGAGGGGGATCTGTGGTAAAACTGGAAAAGTTGAACCTCGAAGAGGTGAAAACTTCGCCCCCCCAGCTGGAACTCTAGTAGAACTCGCTGTCAGCATGGATCGCACGGTTTCGTACGTGCATAAAACATTCGAGTGTGCCATTTTTATTTCCATGCGATTCAATACATTGTGTATGGATAAACGTGTTTTAGACAGTAGAAGGAAGGAGGATCGGAGCATCCTCACTTCGCGCAACCTGGATGAGAAGCGTTTCGCTGTGCTCGTACAGGCGCAGTCGTTGCCGCCGTTCAATTTACGTCGGGGTTTCAAATTGATGGATTTTTACCCCGCACAGAAACGAACCCTCCACGTTCCAAATAGCGAGGGTAGTAGCTATGGCGAAGAAATAAATAATAAAAAATATATATACGCATATATATAAAAAAGAAAAATAATGACGAAGGAAAAACTAAAATGAAAAAAAATACTACATCCGGCTCAGCCGAGAGAACGACAGTCGAGGGGAGGTCGGGCACGGGGGAGGGAAATAAAGCCAGAAGCTGCACGCACGTAAAACTCCCCCGCGTGTATGGTCAGCTGGCGCGCTTCGCTATTTAAATAGTTCGGAATAATTCGCACCTCTCACTCTCGTCGGCGAAATCTCTCCGTCAACCGGTCACGAAGAGGGATACGAGGGGCGTTTCCGGTTCGCGAATGTGTCGATAGGGAGACACGAGAGGCTCGTTTTCGCTCTCCGGTTCGATTAATCCGCGATGCGAAAATTGGTGAAAACTCTTTTTGTTTTTTTTTTTTCCGTCGAGGCCCATAATTTTTCACCGATCGCGTCCGCAGTTCGAACTCGAAAGCGGTGCGAGAAATGTGCCAACATCGCAAATTTCATAAAAAATTACAAGTATGTATATTTTAATCCGACTCATGACCATGAGCAGAATTATCGTAATGTCATGATTTTTAGCGCGGTAAAGCTCTCTTTTTCTCATTGAAATTAATTATTTCCTCGTTGTAGGTTTTTTGTTCTCTCGTCGTTCTCGAAAGTGAAAGGCCGTGGAAGTGGGCTGAGCGAAAGCTGATGGATATAACGTTAAGTCGGGCGGTCGCCGCAGCTTGGGACAAAGCGGTCCGTTGCGTTCACACTGACTCGTACAGAGTAACGGTACAACGTCTCTACGCTCGCCGGCACTGTGCCGGCATCCCACCGGCGTGTTATCGCCCACCTCTTGTTCCCCTTATTCCCGCGCCCCGCGGGGGTTAATAATGGAATTATGAATCGCGCCGCGGCTGAACTTAATGCGATTACCCGGCAAAACCGGGAGTAAGCGTCTCTCCCGATCAATGCTGCCGTTACATGACTCAGGATATAGTGCTTTGCGAGGCTTCTCGCATCGTCTATATCCAATCTCGGGCATATCGCGCGCCAGAGAGTGAAAGGGATTGTAGAATGAAAGAGAAACAAAAGAGAGAGGGCTGAGGGAAAGGAAAACTGAAAAAAAAGAAAAATAAGGGTCGCATGACGATGCTATAAAACAGACGATCATTTTTTTCTTCCTCTTTAACGCGAGAAAGATGGATGACTCGGCTAATCGAAGGAGAGAAGCTTCCGAGCCGCTCGCATTAATAACCACAAATATCGTTCGGTGCGCGCCTTTACCGCGCGCTTTTCCATCCACCAAAGTCAAGCTGTTACCATGCGAATTTTCAATATACATTTTTTTTCCAGCACCGCTCCAAACGATCCAGCCGATAATTCATTTTTGCTTCATCGTCGAGGGCTGTGTATAACCATTTCGGGCAAAAAAACGTGTTTTATTTTTTTTATCGGTAAAAAAAATGTTGAAAATAATCCCTCGCGACCTATCGTCGTAACGGTGTTGCGATCGATACAAAAAAAAAATCCCCAGGTCAACTCCTAAAAAGTTGGAGAATCGTGATATTATCTCGAAATAGATAGATCGAAAAATGAGATTTTCAAACTGGACGTGGCGTCGCAGAGAATTTTTTTTTTAATCCCGTAATGTAGGGAAGACTGGGGACAAAAGTAACACGGGTCAATTGTAACAAGCGGCTGCGCAACGCTGCGCATGATCGGACGCAATGGATATGAAGTGAGCAACATTATAGACATCACCTTATGGCCATGCAATCACCTCATAGCTGAGTTTTCAAAAATACCAATTCGCCGAAACCAAATGTG
>JAPYZC010003749.1:0-11437 GCA_030522665.1 Ichneumoninae sp. A BG-2022a
GGGGGGTGGTTTTCGCCGGGAGTTTGACGCGCCGCGGGAGTTGGCTTCGACCGGTATAAACTCCAGGGGTGGAAGAGCAGGCGGCAGCCCGTTGCCCTGAGATCCCTCGGTCCCTGCCACCAGGACAGAGAGTACCAGGGCTCGCCTACGTACTCTACACAGATATACACGCCTGCTGTATACAGACCATGTAGAAAGAGAGCAGGTACGAGCGAGTGAGAAAGAGGAAGGGAGAAGCGACGAGAGAAAGCACCAGGGCTACCCCGGGCATCGATCGACGGAACGACGAGCGTCGGGCCTGGGAAACCGGATTCACTCGCTCCTGCGTTCGGAACTCGCACGGATACCGGCCAACGAGTCCGAAACGTTATCTCTGGTGCGAAAAGCACCGAGTTGCGGCGTAAGCCTTCGTTAGGGAATTCACGCACGCGAACCAGAGTGCAATCACGCCGTGGTGCGTTATTCACTTCGGTCGGGGAAACAAACCCACGGCACCGAAAACTTCATTTCTCGCCTACGATATGTTAATCTTACGATTGGATTTTTTTTAAATCGCGTTCCATCAGATTTTTCAGACATAGATTGCTACAGCAATTATTGTCCTGTTTACTTTTAGCGTAACCAACGTAACATCGATATTCGATCGATCGATCGATACAAAAATTGCTACTATTTTGAGCCCCGGCTGGGCAGATTATACTCGATGCATGAAACAAATGAATTAAAAATAACGTTCGTTAAAATAAAAGATAAAGTTCGATGTAACACGTATGGATATAAAATATTAGTTGAATCCCATATTAACGCCGTGGTGCGTTATTCACTTCGGTCGGAGAAACAAACCCACGGCACCGAAAACTTCATTTATAGTCTACGATATGTTAATTTTACGATTGAATTTTTTTTAAATCCGCATTCCATTCGATTTTTCAGACACAGATTGCTACAGCAATTACTGTCCTGATTACTTTTAACGTAACCAACGTAACGTCGATATTCGATCGATCGATCGATACAGCGTAAAAAAATTGCTACTATTTTGAGCCCCGGCTGGGCAGATTATACTCGATGTATGAAATAAATGAATTAAAAATAACGTTCGTTAAAATAAAAGATAAAGTTCGATGTAACGTGTGGATTTAAAATATTAGTTGAATCCCACATCGCGCGTATCCTCGACACTCGATCCATCGACAATGCAATTTCATCTGTTCATATTATTTTATCGCGTGTTTTTTTTTTTTTTGCATAATTTTATTTTGACGCGTCATCGAAAACTTTTTCGACAATATTGCCGTTCGGCTTTGTAGAATTTCAGTAACGTCGACGAGCGGATGACTCGAAACAACCGATTAATTATCCACGAAATTCAACTTTAATTAATACGCGAACTCGTGAATTAATTACGCAAAATTTCGATATTCGATCCCCGATACGACGGGACTTTTATAGGGCAGAAAAAATTTTATCATAATTTATCTTTTTATATGCGAGCACTTTCCTTTGCCGAGGGGTGATTCGCAAATTTAACGAACGCCAAACGTCCCGCTCAGCAATGCCGCTCTGTAGCAGTAAAAAAAAAAAAAAAAATTGTCGTTCGTCGTTATTTAGCCGAGGGGTGCAGGGAATCCGAAGTCGGGATAAATTCGCTCGGCGAGACCGGAGAGAGATCTTTCCCCAAGTACGGACTGCGACCAATAACGCAAACGCAGATTAACCGGAGCAAACACCCCTCGTCCTCGTCCGACTCTCGTGTACCTTCATTAAATTCATCCCTCGGTCTTCCCCGAGACTTTTCGATTCAACATTTCGCTCTCCCGGGCGAGCCAGGCGGGCGACTCTCTTAGTTTACTTTTTTTCCGAGTCTGGGACATTTCCGAGCATCCCTTACCTAGCAACCTAAAAATCGCCAATGCTTCTCCATCGTTCTCGCGCTTGTTTCTTTCGACTTAACAAAAAAAAAAGAAAAATGCAACGTAACGGTAAACTCCGAATACGGACTACACACGCGGATGCAACCGTAAACGAGAATCGCGAATGGTGAAACATTTTCATTGAAAGCTTTTACCTCTTCTTCGACACCGACGCACGTACAAAGGCCATAAAAATTCGCGACTCTGACCGACCTCTGTCTGCCTATGGCAATTACCTGCACCGTTCGTTTTGTAGGATTTCAGAATCGTTTGGGGAACGAACTTTTATTCAATTTTATCAGTGTAACCTGAAAGGGTTTTTATTTTTATTAAAAAAAAATCATAAATAAAAATTCATCATCAAAGTTCCATTCTGCTCGCTATATTGAAGCTACAGCGACAGAGCCATTGGCCGGTGGGGAACGATCGGCCGTCGTCGTGGCCAATTGCTTTTGATCCAACGCGCAGGTGCAAATTATTCCCTTCGTCAAAATAAATGTATTCGAATCTAACATGATACGTTTACTTTGAATCGAACGAAGCGTTTCCACAAAATACTCCGATATGATCATAATTGCGTTTGTTTTGCGTGCTCAAGCGGCCAATGACTGTACCGCAGGCCATTCCCGCGATTCCTGCTTTCTCGTTGCTCGAACCGGAATACTCTAGAGTGTTGGACTTCTGCGTAAATAAATCGGAGAGTTGATTGCAATGTGTCCCAGTGGTGGCAAGACTTATCCAAGCCTTATTCAATTTTATCGGTGTGACATGAAAGGGTTTTTTATTTTTATAAAAGAAAATAATAAATAATGGCTGAAGGACTTCGGTCGATGGCCAATTGGCAGCATATTGGTGATTGAAATCTGTTATGTATTAAAAACTGTTCTATGTTATGCACTGTCAATAAAACCACTACTACTACTACTAATAAACAAAAATTCATCATCAAAGTTCGATTCTGCTCGCTATATTAAAGGTACATGGTAGACAGAGCCATTGGCCGCCGGGGAACGATCGGCGGTCGGCGTGGCCAATTGCCTTTGATCCAACGGGCAGGTGCAAATTATTCCCTTCGTCAAAATAAATGTATTCGAATCTAACGTGATAAATTTATTCGGCTCGAACGAATCGTTTCCACAAAATACTCCAATATGATCATAATTGCGTTTGTTTTGCCTGCTCGAGCGGCCAATGACTGTACCGCAGGCCATTCTCGCGATTCCTGCTTTCTCGTCGCTCGAACCGGAATACTCTAGAGTGTTGGACTTCTGCGTAAATAAATCGGAGAGTTGATTACAATGTGTCCCAGTGGCGGCAAGCCTTATATGTGCCGATGCGGTATCAACGGTTTTATACAGAGGCAGACGAGCAAAGCAGATTATACCGTGTGACGAGAATCGAGTTTGCAAAAACCGCATCTCCCGTGTTATTCTCAGTATTTATTTGGAAAATTCGTTCGTGGTCGAGCGAGGCACGCCGGTGCGCAAAGTTTCTGATGGGAAAGTTCCGCGGACGGGGAAGTTCGCGACCTCGCGCATTTCGATATTAAACGTCGTTGGCAAAGGTCTTCGAGCGGAAAAGGTTCGAAGCGGTCAGACCGGCGTACGAGTCGCCGGGCGCGAATGGCCGAGTGTGCGTTGCCGATCCCTCATGGCACATATGCATATCGACATGAATATTCATGAACCAGGAACAGTGCAAGCGACTTCTCGGTCGTTCCTCCCTCCCGGGGGAACGTTCGTGCAGGAGGGAATCTACCTGTAGACCCTGCAGCGGTCTTTGAGCCTCTGCGCCGGGAAAACAATAAACCCTTGTAATACGTTCTTGGAGGCTTAAGGCCGGCGCTTCTCGAGCAGACAACAAAATATGGAATATCAGTAAAATGAGGTAGAAATAAAAAAGCTAGAACAAACGATTCAGGACGGAAGCTTCCCGAGCGGATTCTTTGATGTCGGAGAAAAAAATGTCGATAACATATATTCATACCTTCAACAAGTGGATTCTTTGACGTCAGAGAAAAAATAACACTGATAACAGACATTCATATTGATGATTCGGACGAAAGAAGGAACAACTCGGTTCTCTATCGGTAAAAAAGTTTTTTTATGCGATGGATAAAAAATTGATCTTTTTTTTAACGTTGCATGGAAATCTAAAATTTTTATTTTTTTGTGAAAGTTGTTCAAAGGCTCAAATACTGTGACTCTCAGTCGGCATTAGAAGTACGCGACGCTAACGCTCTCCCGCCCGACCCCGAGGCCAGTCAGTAATAAAAACTGTAACGCTATTCTTTCGGGAGTGCTGAAACTCTGGTGTCAAAGGGAAATTGGATTTCGCTGCGTCTGTCAGTTCTACAGTGAGATACTATTTCTCTAGGACTGCAGCTCTAGTATGCTCGAAAAAAGCATTAAAGTTTTCATTGCCGACCGGAGCATTTGGTATGCCCTTAGGAATGCATGTGAAATGCAGTCGGCAATAAAAACTGTAATTACGGTCAAAGTGGTGAACATAATCCGGTTCATATATCACTAATTTATATTTATTTATTTTATTAGCGGACATTGTCCTTTTACATATATAAAAGTAGTATTTCAATCATAATATGAACATATGTTAAAGACTTTTCTATCAAATTAACACTTCCACGTACAACAGTATGAAAAAGTTGAAAATAGAAATTTTCATAAGCTTCCTCATGGAGGAAGCTTCGCGAATAAAAGGACATTATGAAAAAGCGATATGAAAATTTCAATTTTCAACTTTTTTCCAACGTCAACGTCGAGTTGGACTTTTATGCAAAACGGCTGGCGTACTCAAGTTCAGCGCGTAAAAATATAGCAACGTCACACTTCACTTTGTCGGATCTGTGCTCGGCGTGAAAAAATACATGGAATTATGCGCTCATGAATTTGTTTTGCCCTCCGGATTCGTACTCCAGAAATGCAAATGATACCTCTTATCTAGCTTCTTCCTGTGTATTTGTTTCCGTAGGACACGACAGGCTCCTCGGTTTTCCCGCAATGCCATCGAGGAGGAAAGAAATCGCTGTTTAAAAATCCGCAAAATTACGCATTTTTGCAATATTGCAATATTTGCAATTTTTTGTAATATTTCCATGTATTTTTTCACCTACTCATCTTAAAAATCTACGTATTTTTTCATCTACTCATCTTAAAAATCTACCGGAATTGAAATAAAACTCTACTGGAAAGGAAATAAAATTCTACCAAAATACAAGGCTACCGTGTAGCCTCGTATTCCGGTAGAGTTTTATTTCCATTTCGGTAGAGTTTTATTTCCATTAGGGTAGAGTTTTAGTTAAAGTTTTACTTAGAGTTTACAGTTAAAATTTGTTCAATTCCGGTAGAATTTTATTTCAAGTCCGGTAGAGTTTCATTTCAAGTCCGCTAGAGTTTTTTTTTTTACTTTCTGGTAGAGATGCAATTGTGCCTTCCAGCGCACATACAACAATTACGTTGCATAGCAATTAATTTTGGCCATATTTATCCCTTTTACCCTAATTTTCATTTACCTGCACTGATTATTTACGACGCAAAAAAAAACCCCACGGAAAACTGAGTTGATATCATCGTGTAAAAATGTGCAGAATCAATATATTCTCGAATGAACACAGACGTCGAGTAAAAGATCCGAGAAAGCCATAAAATGAAAGAGGCTCGACGTTTGATGCAGCGGAGCCGGAAAGTGTCGAGTTCAGAGGACGAACGCCTGCAAAGATCGTCGTCGGACGATCATCTCGTCGTCTTACCCATCTCCCGACACGGTAACACGTGGAATCTCGTTGAAATTTTATTCCCGGGAAAGACCGAGGCGCTCCACGAAGCTAGAGAGCATGATTCGAAGAAAACCCGGAGACGAGTTTTTTCTCGTTACCTCACGGCATACGAATTCCTCTCGTCACACAGCTTCGTATCCCCTTGCATTTAATTTAACTTACAAAGGACCAAAAAAAATTAAATTGAAGTTTAAAAAAACATCTCTCCTTTTTCGATCGCATCAATCCTCGTTCATAATCAATAAAATCAAAACCAAATAATGTGTACAACTTCATGAAATGAATACCGATGAAAAAATAAATCGACGAATTTTCCTTTCTCTTTTACGGACCCGCACCGGTTCAGAAAATATTGGATCAACGTTCAAAATATATCCACAATTTTTTATTTTTTTAACTTCCGACTGCCCCCCGGGCACAAAACGGTAGTTATGCGTTTCACTGCGATGACCCACTTTGGCATATTTTCGAAGGTGCCAGTGTTTGTCGAAACGACAAAATATTACTTAACCAAATTTGGCATATTGATTCTCTACATGATGATCTATGTTTGTGATCAAACAAATGTAAACTAAGGTGTAAACGCACGTAAATAAATCATATTCCCATAAACAAATTAATAATTCGTGGTGTCCTATCGATTAGCCAATGAGAAACAAGAATCCTTTTTTTCATTAGCCGTTCTATTCTCTTCATTTTTACTCCCGACTGCCCGCTAGGGGAAAAAACGACGGGAGTTATGAGAGCCTGATCTATGTTTGTGACAATACATACGTGAGCGGAGGTATGAACTCGCGGTAATAAACCATAATTAGAGAAATCCGATTAAAACTTCGCGGTGACATATCGAAAAATCACGTCGGCGATTCTAACATCTAGTTACAATCGTAAATGATAGTGCCGAGTTTCCAATGCCCCGTGAGAAGTCTGGAATTGTTATTTATTTATAATCGTAGCGTTTTTTATTCCCGTTTTTTATATTTCCTGCACTATTTAAAAAAAATTAAACTCAAACGTGCGTCAATTTTGATTAACTAAAAGCAGGAAAAAAACGACCTCCTTTCCTCTTCCGTCCGGTTTTCCTGTCGGAGTTAGTTTACGCTTAGATGTGGGACATCGCGCCAGACTGTCCGGAACAATATTCCGGGCAGAGTATGAGACGGGAAGCGGTCGAGAGTTCGACCGCGGACCGTGTTGCACGGTCCAGTATGCCTCTATCTACGCACACTCCGCCTCCGCTGTACAACAGGCTAAAAGCTACTATGGAACAGGGACGAGACCAAGAGCGGAATGGAAGGGGATGCTGCCAAGGGATTCGCTTTCACCCACGTCTCTCGGTGTTATCAACCTCGACGAAATACCCGCGACACCCTTTACGTGCCCTGTTGCGTTCGCCGCAACATCCGCGCTAAACCGACGGCTGATCCAATCAAAGCGTATAGCGCGCAGGCGTCTGTATACACGTGTAACCCCGAGGTTCGTCCACGGGGTACCAAGAAATAACCGCGTCTTCCATTCAAACAGCAAAATTCCTCGTCGCATCGATCCTTCGTTTCAAAGGAAGAGTTCGAGCTCGAGAGATTCCTTTCACGAGCAAAACATGTCGTTGTTTTTTTTCCCCACTGTGACGACTATAAAAAAGCTTCGTCACAAAGCAAAAAAAAACAACAAAAAAGTGGCATTCATGGACCGCGGAGAAGCGCATGGAACGATTATAGTCATACAGTGCATATAACGAGAACTCTATTGGCCGAGATTTCGATTCACACGCAATTTGTCAAGGATCCCAGCCCAGTCATATCGATTCCTCGAGGCCAGAGTCTGTTCAACCGCCCGGTTTAATGCTTTATTTGCGGTGACTTTTCTTTTTCTTTTTACCGTGCAAATGAGAGTTTAACAACCGTTGATACAACAGAGGGTAATCAGACGTCGGGCGATATCGTGGCGTGTGTCACGAAGTTTGTGTGATACGCCGATAGTTAAAATTACCTAAGCGAGCTTTGCTATACTTTGATATCGATTATTAATTAAGGCTCTGGTGGAGGAGCCGAATACGCGGTATCACGTTGTGGCGTGAGAGTGTCGTCCGTTATACTTGATAAAATATTATCGAATTAACAATCTTTTAGTTTATTTTTATTTGTTTTTATTTTTACAACCCTGCGGACGCGGCGAGTCGGCATAATCGAGGAAGGGAGAATTATGTCGCCCAGACGTTCGGCCACAGCGGTGAATAACGGATCTTATCGGCGAGGGTAAAGCTTAACGACTGGACGTCCAGGCGAGAGTTCGTCACGCACCTCACACCGCGAACACGGTATATTCTATTCATCCCCACGTATAGGAAGAGACGAATGAGCGAAAACCTTTCTCGGGGCTCCAAACTGTTATGGCTTTAAAATGAGAATTACGCAGTACCGAGAACTCGCGGCCACCTTTCTACTCATTACAGTGGCGTGAGACCGCGAGATTAAGTTACCCGGGTTGCTTCATTATCGCGAAAAAGATCGGCACGACTGTGAGGACCAGTTAAATAAATATAAATGGGAGTTTACGTGATTTTCTCACTTTTGTGTCTAAGAAGGGGGTAAAGTGGACCGTCGATTATTCGAGGAGGTCGAGGAAAAAACACGCGTGCAATTGTCTCAATTACTCGATTCAGGGTAAAAAAAAGTTACTACATTCAGTAAACGTTCTCAGCCCACGGACACGGACAATTTTTTTTTTAAACAAATTAATAACTAAAAATTTACTTTACCATTTTATGAACTAAAAATGAAGTCTGTTGAAAAAAAAATTGTAATATTAACAGGTGAAAAAATAGTGGAGCTTTGGGCACGAGAAATGTTTGTTCAATGTGCAAACTCTCTTTACTGTGCACAAGATAAATGGTCGGTCTAGTTGATTCGTTATCGTTATTAAATACACAAAAAAAATGTAATAAAAATAATGTTCGGCCGGTACTACCCCAGTACGGCAGGTCAATATAAAAGCTAGTATTCGCAAGTCATTGTCCCAAGCTTTATAACCACCGGATCAAGTTTTTTATTTTATTTTATTTAAAAAAAAAAAAAAAACAAAAAAACTTTAAGATCTTCTCTGAAGGGGCTGATAAACACCCGCAATTTCCGAATAACCATAGGCCGTTCGGTACAGACGATTCGTTATCGTTATTAAATATACAAAAGAAAAAGTTCGGCCGGTATTACTGAGTGCGACAGGTAAACCTAAAAAGCTAGTATTCGCAAGTCATTGTCCCAAGCTTTATAACCATCGGATCAAGTTTCTTTCTGTAAAAAAACGTTAACTCTTCAAGACTTTAAGATTTTCTCTGAAGTTGCCGATAAACACCCGCAATTTCCCGATAACCATAGGCCGTTCGGTACAGACGATTCTTTATCGGTATTAAAAATACAAAAAAAAAAAGTTCGGCCGGTATTACTGAGTGCGACAGGTAAACCCAAAAAGCTACAATTCGCAAGTCATTAAGATTTTTATCCTAAGATTTTTATCGAATCAAGATGTCTAAAATTTTGTAAATTGCGCTCCGCACGATATCAAGATATTGAGAAAAACATTAAGATTTTCTCTCAAGTGGCCGATACAAGCGCCACGCTCCAATGCTCACGGGCCCTCGGGATCGGATCTCTCAAGGCGATTACATTTGATTCGAGTTTCCTCGATGGAGTATCGCCCTTAGACGATGCTATGCCCAGCCAGCCTCGGGGCGGAACACGTGCTGCGTCGCGGAAGAAGTATTACCACTGGGCTCTCGTACTTGGCTGCTGTTTGCCCGGGCTGCACCCGAGGCGGTTCGGTCGCGAGTACCTTCGGGATTGCCAACTTCCAAAGCCGTGAAAACCCCACTCCTGACGCGCTTAACGTCAAACCGCGAGTCGATTCGCAATGCCTCGAGGCCTTATTTCATTTTCGTTATTCTCCGTGCCCGTTCGCTCTCCCCTTCATTTAACCCTCATTTAAGCCCGAACCTCCTAGCGACGTCGAGGCGTGTTTACGCCTCCCGTTTCTTAAAACTTTGTAAAAGCCCAGGAGACCGTCTCGTTACGGAAACTCTCTACAGCTCGATTTAAAAAAAAAATATATATATATATATTTTTTTTTTTGTTTATTTGGGCTTCTGCGGACTTCTTTGAAATTTCCCTGGAGCCCGCAGGATTATACGTCTCACCCTCGCTCCTGAGCCAACCCTTCACGGATTCACCTACAAACTTCAAGGCTCGAACCTTCGGCACAACGAAAATTTTCGTTCCTACGGTCGATATTCGGTTGTATGTATATGCGTGTATATAGATGTGTGCGCGGTTCGCGGAGTATATGGAAGAGGCCTGAAGGGTCGCGTGGCACTAATCACACCTACCGTACAGAACCAGATGTGCATGGCCATGGGATACCGTATGCTCTACGAGTACGTGATCGCCGACCGGCAGCAGCCGATAGGACGAAAGATAAATTGGCCTCCACCTCTGATACGTCCGGATATAAGTTTACGTACTTCGTATGTAGGATTGTGGACGTGGGAGCTTCGTGCGATAGCGCCAGCACGCAGTTTATTAAATTGTCTCCGGGAATTTGGGAATAAATTGTTAAATACAATTGAAACATTAATCGTAACGAGTGCTAGGATGGTTGCTATCATTTGGTCGGCCGTTTGCTGAAACTCATTTGCATGAGCAGAGTGGAGGGTTCCTTTTTAAAGAGTCAAGGCTGGATAATAATAAAATGGGGTGAAAAAAAATATCTTAAATAATGCAAGCAGGGAGTTCGAAGTAGTTTTTTCTGTGACAGAGAATGAAAACGCTTGCGATTGACAAATGTATTCGAATGCCGTAATTAGTGGGACTTTACATTCGATCCAATCTTTCGCTCAAGTAATTTTTTACAGAAAATAAAGTGATGTATGGAGGGTGAGATTGACGAACGATAAAGGTCGGCTCATTTGTTAAATTTTATTTGAATGAACAGAGTCGATGGTTAAGTATTAAAGAGTCAAGTTAGGATAATAATAAAATGTGGTAAAGAAAAAAATTAAATATCTTAAATAATGCACACTGGGAGCTCAAAGTAGTTTCTTCCATGGCAGAGAATTAAAACGCTTGCGATTGACAAATGCATCCGAATACCGTAATTAGTGGGATTTTATATTCGCTCGTTTCGGTCCCTCAAGTAATTTCATCCAGAAAATAAAATGATATATAGAGCGTGAAATTGACGAATGATAAACTTCGAGAATGAAATGAAGTTACGGTGAAATCAGTGAGGCAGAAAAGTATTGCATTGTGCTCCCGAGATTCCCAGGAGGAAACGCGCGAGGACATGGAACCCGCAGACGGAGAGTTACAGGGTGACGAGGGAGGGGGAAAAAAAAATTATTTCGAATATTGTCGTGTTATTCAAATACTTGAGAAAATTGGATGCTGCTGCGCTCCGTGGAGAATTCTATTGTATGCGGTACGCCTGGTGTATATGTACGCGCATCGAATAAAAATGAAAATGTCGATATCGTTGTACAAAAAAATAAAAATAAAAACCAATTTTTCACCGCTGTCTTTGAGCCGATGCATGAAGAATACTCGATTTAAGGAGGGAGTCTCGCCGCGCGCCTACTTCGCATAAGTTCGACAACAATAAGAGAAAATTGCAAGTACTTCTTGATGGTGTAAAAATCTGAAAAAATCATGTATGCTAAAGGTACTGAGAAGATTAATTT
>JAPYZC010003750.1:0-18993 GCA_030522665.1 Ichneumoninae sp. A BG-2022a
GCCGGGTAATTTGTTAACCAATTAATTTTTTGATGAATTTGTTAATAACATTTTGCAATTATTATTATGCAAAATGAATCTTCTCAGTACCTTTAGTATCCATGATTTGTTTCAGATTTTTACACCATCAAGAAGTACTTGCAATTTTCTTTTACTGTTGTCGAACTTATGCGAAGTCAGCGCGCAACGAGACTCCCTCCTTAATAATTAATAACTTTTTGATAGACAATTAAAAAAAAAAGCTTCTGGGCTCTTATAATCGAAGGTGAGTACTTTAAGGACAAAAAATCTCCGATCGTATCGGCTCCAAGACCTAGTTTGCACGCGGAGAATAGAACTATTATAAGCGGCGTACGCATTTACCTTCGTCGATGATGACGACGTGCACGCCGCCTCAAGCTCGGATCCGTCGTCGTTTCCGGCAAAGAAGCGGATGCTGCGGTTGCTTCCGTCACGAATTCGAGCCTCATCTCTCGATGTCCTGAGTGTCTCGTTCTCGGCGTGCTGGCTGGCGTGTATGACGTAGTTTCCTCGTTCACCACTATCGGTTTCATTCTCAAGCTCGGTGAGGTCGAGCTCTCAAGACGATGGTGTCGATTGTGCTTCTTCTTCTCGTCGATCATTGAATCTTGCACCCTTCAAAATTGACGATACATTTTTATTTTATTATTTTCGCTTCCAATAACATTGCATTGCTCGTCGGTACATAAGTAAAAATTCGACGCTTTAATGGTCAGTAGCAAGAAAGGCACGTATTGGCGTTTCGTTATTTAAAGAGGGATTTTTGTATCAATGATAAGCAATCGAAAAAAAGGATTGAAATTAATTGAAAATATAACGAAAATCGCTTAGTGTTAGTCCACTTTTGCAGAAAGTTTCATCCCGATAACTCAACATTTGTGAAAGAGTGCGAACACACTTTTTTCGAAAATTTCAAAATCTGACAAAATCTGAACGAGTGTTTCAATTATATCGCAAATTTAAACCCGATTGCTAAAGGAGTTCTTGAGTTATAAACGGTCGGATTTTACAGGCCTCACACAAACTTTTACAGGCCTCACACAAACACACTCATATCCATAAATTTTTCTAAATGTGATTTCTCGTTTTTTTTATTAACTCTGAGGTTTCGGGAGAATCCCCTTAAAGTGCAATACATCGCCCGACTAAAACCGGAAAAGTGTGTGTTATATTCTTTATCCGCAGAGAACACGTCATTCCTATTTTGGTCGCGGGATAAATTATTAATGAACGAATCGTCAATAATTACTTGAACTCGATTCCGGTATCTTTGATCTCGGGGTTGCTGTCCCGATCCCTGCCGAAATCGTAAGCTCCAAGCGAGTCCGAGTTCATGCTGTACTGGTTTCTATCGGCTGTTATCGTTTCGGTTTCACCCACCGCCGCCACGGACTCCTCGGCATTCTCGTTCGCTCGAAGAGCGTCGTGCTCGTTCTTGAACTGCAATATTTCTGCAATTTCATCGTAACAGAAAAAAAAATAAAAATTAATTATCTCCAAAAAAAATTAAACTCACGATTAAATACAAAAAAAGCAATTATTTTACCGACCGGTCAAGCCCTCCTCCTCGATCTGCAGACCTTCCTTCAGGACCTCGTCCTGATACTTCTCCAACTCTTCGAGATAAGTCTTGTTCAATTTTTGCTGGCGCCATTCCGTCTCGTATTTCACGTTCGGCAAAGCTATGTCACCGAGAAATCCTCCTGTAACAGAACAAACAAACGAAATGACAATTCCGAATACGTTACCAGAAGATAGGACAAATGGTTAAGGAAATGTAAAATATTGATAAAAAAATAAATAACAAAATATCGAAAATATTTGATCGGATCTTTGTCCTATAGTTTTGGCAGATTTATATGTTATCTCCTAGCAATACCGAGACTGGAGGAAACAATCTCGTGTGTACGTTACTCCCGTCGGAACGGAGACTGGAAACGTCGATTTTTCCGGCGATTCGCTATCGGTTACCATAAATCACGAGAGTCCCCCACACCCGCGCTATCTGACGAGAGAGAGTTTATTGGAGTGGCTGTGTTGCAACCGATGTAAACAGCTTTGCTGGATACCAACGAGACGATATCGACGGCGCTAAGGACTCGAGTTGCTTAGTAAGGAGTGTGGAGCGCTCGACCATAGTCAAATAGTCTTCAATTTTTTTCAATTCAATATTAACGACAAGCCAGACAAAAAAAATGTGGACGTTTATGGAAAATGTCTGTTTGCTAAGTTTAGAAAATATTCCTGGTGAATTCACGGAAATTTTTCGTTTCGCAATCCCCATTTTATTTTTGAATTCTTTCCCACCGTTCTTCGTTCGTAATGAACTCGAATTCCTGCTTAAGGAGGGCAGAGCGCTCCAGACTCGTCAAATAAGTCTTGAATTTTTTTAAATTCCATTTTGAAGACATGGGCTAGATAAGAAAAAAAATGTAGAAAAACGATGTTTCGTAAATGTAAGAATCGATCGATGGATAAAATTGTTTATAAACGCATTGAAAAATTTAGCACTCGTTCGACCGACGTGGAAAGCACCTGGCTCCTTAAGAATGAGAAGTAACGAATCAAAAAATTCGTGGCACTTGTTCATTTCGCAGTCCTTGTTTTATTTCTAATTTTATTCCTGCCGTTCCTTCTTCGTAATGAACTCGAATTCCTGTTTAAGGAGGGCGAAGTCTTGAATTTTTTTTTAAATACAATATTATGGAGATATGCTAGACAAAAAAACAAATGTGGACGTTTGTGAAAAAACGATGTCTCTTAAATGTACAAGATATTTTTTTTTTTCCCTGTAGAGTCGATTGATGCATAAAATTCTTTATAAACGAATAAAAAATGTACCACTCGTTTGACCAGCGTGGCTCCAGCTTCCTTAAGGAGGTTGGAGCGAGTGGTGTTCATTCCGCACATTTTTCCATTTAAAAAACAAGAAAAATCCAAGTAAACACAAAAATCTGAAAAAATTCATACGTATTCCCAAAAGTGAACGAATTATTTTCATAAAAAAAAAAAGTTGAGTTACCACATATTTCGATGAACAATTTTTTTTTCAACAATTTGTTAATAACATTTTGAAATTATTATTATGTAAAATTAGTATTTTCAATGCCTATAATAAGTATGAATTTTTTCAGATTTTTATTATAACATTGGAAAGTGTTTGCAATTCTTGTCCGAATTTCTCGAATTTAGGCAAAATGAACACCACTCGCTCCAACCTCCTTAAGGCTGAGAAATAACGAATTAAAAAAATTCTGTGACTTGTTTATTGACCATTCGCTATTTAATTTCTGAATTCCCTCCGACTCTTCTCCCGTCGTAATGAACTCGAGTTGCTGATTAAGCAGGGGTGGAACGCTCAGCAATTGGTAAAAGTCTTCAATTTTTTAAATTTACTATTAAGGGCATATTTTAAAAAAGAAAAAAAATAGCGAAATTTGTGGGAAATTTGTTACGATACGAAATTTGTTAAAAACGATGTTTATTAAATTGCCAAAGTATATTTATTTTTACTCTGTACGATGTCGATGTATAGTATAGACCGATGCACAGAGAAAAAAAATCAATTGAGTCAACAAAATGTGCGCTTACGGGTGGCGAAACAAATATTTTGTTGATCGAAAGGAATACCTCGTTGATTGAACTAACAGGCCGTCGAAGCAAATGTTTCAACCAAACATTTATTTCGCCACCCTTAAGCGCTCATTTTGTTAAATCAATTGATTTTTTTTCTCAGTGTGCATAAAATTATTTCTAACCGAATAAATAATGTAGCACTGGCCTCATCAGCGTGGAAAGCTCCTTTCTCTTTACGGATGAGAAACAATGAGTTTAAAAATTGCTGGCTATTGTTCATTTTCCGTTCCCCACTTTATTTCTTCCTTCGGAATTTCTACTTGTTTAATCAAAGGTCGATAAGAAATAGAGATCGAAACAATTGTAGCGTTTTAAGAGAATTAGAATTGTCGTGATGGGAAGTTTGCACAGTGGGCGTGAACTCTGTTCGAGCTTCAAATTATGCAAACGAAGAGGACTATGGATTCCCGAAGCGAACTTCCCGGTCGGAGTGCGGCGGGGACCACTGGAGGGCTCTCTTGACAAGAGCAAAGCGGAAGGACGCAAAGTTTCCGTACGTATCGCTCTATCGGCACTTCGACGACGGCGACGTCGACGAAAGTTCAATGTACGTCGTTCGAGAGTCAAACGCCTCTGTCTTACAACACTCGTATCGAATTCAATACAAGCCTCGTACAACACGATTCCGGGACCTTTGACCGCTCGTAAGATCAACACAGTGGATTCCCAGAAATTATTTTTGCATCGCCGAATGTATACGCGTTTCGTTTCGCGTTATCAGTGTTTTTCGTGGGGGAGGAGTTTGTTGCTCTGTTCCTGTTGAGGAATATTCAGTTTTCTCGCTATCGAAGTAACGGCCGAGGCGCCCTAAAAAAAAAGCGAAAAATTTGAAACATAATGTTTAACGAAAACAGTGAGTTTGCCGGGGCATTGATTAATTTAATGAAACAACGAAATCGAGTTTAATCGAATTAATGAAACATTTTTTCATTTGTGTTTTCACACAGGCGAGTCGGCTGCTGATCGCAACGGAAAACTGTGCCGCCCCTCACCCGTGCCCCTGCCCGCGAAAGATAAATATAGCACGATTGAACAGCGAAATTGTGCCAAAAAAGTGTTTAAAAAAAATTCCTGAACTGATTCAATTATAGATTGCGAATATTGAAAATCACGCTGTGGCACAGAGTCAACTTTAGCGAGCGATACGTTATAATAATAATAGTAATGTAAAAAATGATGATGATAATAATAATAATAATAATAATAATAGTTAAAAAATTGGTTGGATTAACCAAAAGCCGCGGTGACATACGTTCAAAGCTGTTATTTGTTTGGTACAAATAAAGCATTGTTTTGTTCAACAATTATTAGCTTCAATTTATTCAAAATTTGTTGACTGAAACAAACATTTCAGTTGTACCAACAAAATACACCTTTGAACGTATGTCGCCGCACATTTGCTTAATTCGACCATTTCTTTTTCTCAGAGTGGACAATTATATTTCATATACAAAATATGAAAAATATAATATTGATATTGTTGAGATTTCCTTGATTTTGGGTGTCCGGAGCGCAGTCAAAAACGGTCCGGCCAACAGTTTTGCATAATTCGGCGTTTGGTTGTGTTGATAAATAAATACTGATTTCCCGCATTCGTTCACGATTGTGTTTCCTTTAATTAACCCGTAGTAGGGCGCGATGCCGACTCTCGATGTGTCGGAAATGTATGCCTGTCGAATGAGGCGGATATAAAAATAATAATAATGTCACGCCCAACAAAGAAATATATACTACTGAATATTATATTGCGGACTTCGAGTATCGACGACGATAATTGTCAAAATGGCAAAAATCTTTTAATGAGTCTCACACTACATCGCAACATTCAAATATAATCATAATAATAATCATAATTTCATAATAATTGTATGAAATAATAATACTTCATAATAATTGCATGCAATAATTAAATTTCGTAATAACTGCATGAAATAATTACATAGCCAAAATATTGCCGGCTGTTTGTTTTTGGGTGTTCGGCGCGGGGTCAAAGAGGGTCGGCCAAGCGTTTTGCATAATTCGTCGATTGGTCGTGTTGATAAATAAACAAATACTGATTTCCCGTATTCGTTCACGATTGTGTTTCGTTTAATTAACCGGGAGTAGGCAGCGTAGCAGACGCTCGCTGTGTTGGCAATGTATGCCTGTCCCTAGGAGGGGCAACAGGGATTTGCAGCATGCTAACGATAAATACATTTTGGTCCGAAAATTGCCCCTGTGTCGAAGCGCCGCCGAGTTCTCCCACTCGTGCCCGGCCTCGTTTATACACGCGCACAACTATGCGCCTATATTAGGTTGTACGGTCTACAGCGTGTTTTGGCTCACCGCCATTCACCCTCTTCGCCGTCGACTAACGATAACTAAATAACGAGACATCCGATCGGTTTGTATTACAGTCAATTAAATTAAATCATAAATCCACCCTCGAATCAGATCAAACACAAGACGTAAATAACTCTGGGATTTATGGATAATAATTCGTCGGTTAAAAACGAACGCTGACGACACAAAATTGTTGTTTATGGAGCGAAATACTGCGCGAGAAAAAGAAATTCTAAAATCCCAATCTATCCGCATGACCGGAAAAAAAGACCAAAAATTAAACGAAATATTTCATCGAGAAAAACAATGTGACGCTTCGTGGTGTATAAATGATGAATGTGGCTATACATAAAAATTTACTTTTGTGAAATGACATACTAAAAAAAATATCGCTTTTCAAAAATTAACGCCACACGTACTAAAAATTCCGGACGAGACCCCGATATAGGCGAGAGCGGGGCAAAACGGAATAGTGAGGCAAATCTCAATTACCCAATAACGTCTGGATGACCCATTTTGCCCCAATGATACATCCGGATTTTCAACCCCGTTTTACCCCACTTACCACCTGCGCCTCCATCCAAAAGTTATTGAAAAATCGTTTTGCCCCATCATCCCATTTTGCCCCACTCTCCCATACCATAAAAAAACCCCCAACAAGAACAATCGTGTGAAAAACTCCCAGACTCACACCCAGAAAAATAATTTATTTCACGGTCACCGTTTATTTGGTTCAAATAAAACATTTATTTGATTTAAATAAACATTTATTTCATTTAAGTAACTATTTACTTAATTTAAATAAATATTTATTTAAACCAAATGAATATTTTATTTAAACCAAATAAACGGTGACCGTCAAATAATTTTTTTTTCTGGGTGCATTTCCCGAAAAAAAGGATCGCCGATCAGTCTTCTCCTCGTTAGCTCGTTACATTCCCCGTTAATCCCCGCGCAACGCACAATTGCAGTGAGCGAGCGGCGCGTTGTATGTCCGGGGCATAAACAGCAATGACCATAAAGTTGATGCCGAATGGCTCGGGGTGCGCCGTAGTACTCGGTGTTTGAGCCACGTGCGTGCACCCGGTGCTCTCCCGATTATGGGCGTTACGTAATACAGAGTACATCGAAGCCGACCAGGCTGGTGTGGGAGCGCGCAGCGGTTTCGTCTGGTGGCGTCTCCCTCCGTTGGGAGGCTCCGAAGTCGTGAATTCGATTCCGCGCGAATCGTAAATACGTGCATACTATCGGGAATAACAGGACCGCGGAAATCCATAGTGGAGCCTGTGGGGGATGAATTTCTGCACGGCCGTCGTTGCGTTACCAAAATTGGCGTGTGTGGATGCGCGCGTATAAGCCGGCTCGCCGGCCATGTGCATGTGTGTTAGTGTGTGCGATGTGGACGGGTGCATTCGTGATAGGGTTGTCGGTAACCGGCATGGGGTAGTGAAAATGAGTGAGAGGAAGAGAGAGTGAACAGACCAGAACCCCCATGCAGGCTCCGTTGTCGAATATCCTTCCCCGGTACCGGCTCGGTTAATTAATGGCACCTGACCGACCGAGGGAGCGATTGGAGAACGCGTGGCGGTCGCAACGTCGCCATAAACCATGCAAGGCGCTCGCGTGTGCTTTGGCACGTGTTTCATCGTGTCCACATTCAAAGGACGTTGGCTGTGGGGGGGGGGGGGGGGGGGGGGGGGGGGGGGGGCACCTGCTGGAGACGCGGGATGAGATCCAGACGGGGCGCCGATTCCCTCGGCGGACCATGCGTCGCCTCTTTGCGGGACGGTGACAATGTGTTATGGGGCTCCGTGTGAGCGGTGCAAATAGCGGTATTTATGGGTCCGAATGGTCGTCCGAGCTGCTAATGTGTGTAGTTATGGGATTGCTGGTTACCGATGGGCGGACATGGCTGGCGGGGTGGGATTCGGCTTTGGGATGGATACTTGTAAATGGACATGGTAAATTGTCGGGTTCTGACAGCTTTAGGGTTACGGTCACGGCTTTCGGTTGTTAACGAAGGCGATGAATTGACAAACAGGGAAATAAGAGTCTTAATTCATTTAATCGTCCAAGCTTTTTCGTTTAAGCTTTCTGAATGAGAATCAGACATTTCTTTATTTAATGATTTGAGTTAATAATTTGAATTAATGATTTGAGTTAATGATTTGAGTTAATAATTTGAATTAATGATTTCAGTTAATGATTTGAGTCAATAATTTGAATTAATGATTTGAGTCAATGATTTGAATTAATGATTTGATTCAATGTTTTCTGACATTCAATGATTTATTATGATGCAATAATTGAATTGTTACAATAATGATGGTGCAAAATAAAGTTTGCGGCGGATTTCCTCTACGACGAAGCACGTTTCATACGCGTCACTGTAACACAAGTTGTTTGTTGCGATATTTTATTTTTATTTCTTTAATGCTTATCGGTAAACGATCATCGTTTCGCAGTACTGGCGCGTGTGCTCCACGGGCCACAGTTTATCGGGATATCGAAACTGGTAAGCCGTAATATCGCCGGAGTCAAGGTCACGGCTAATTCCCGGAATGTAGATTTTAACGACCATCCGCTCGGTAAATAATGTCTTCTTTTTTTCCCCCACACCCCACCCCTCTCCCAACGTTTGTAAAATTATTCCAATACTCGCCGCTAACAGTTGCCGATCGTACAACGCGACACAATTGTCGCTGTTGCGTATTTGTAACGCCGTGAGCTTCGATACATTCTGCGCTCTAACAATATTAAAAAAAAACTCAACTACATAATATATTTTTAAAAAGTGGAATAACTTAGTTAAAAAGAAAACTGTTCACCTTCCCTCGCGTTCGTATGTTTAACAAGGGAAATGCATTTTTTTGGGTTAAAAAAATGATTGTTCAAAACTCGTTTGCATTTTCAACGAAACGATTTTTAAATTTATTCTTTATTTTTCATGAACCGCAAGACCGTGGCCAGAAGCCAATTGCACGTGCCAGTCGTGGCGGTACCGGACGCTTTGCCAATCTCCTGATCGATCGGACGACCTTCTTCTTTTCCATTTCCAGGTCGTACAGGAGGTCGTAGCGGGCGGCCACGCAAAGCTCCGCCGGAGATATAGAGAGGGAGAGATGGAAACCGAGTGAGAGAAATCGTTTCGTTGCTACCCGTACAAGTACCCGAGCTTATGGTACTCGACGGGTATAGGAAGAATTTCCGGTTACCGATAGATCTCACCGATGGAACTTCCGGCCACCGGTTTTGCTCTCCTTCTCCATCTCTTTGCCGGCCTCGCTCGGGACCTTTTTTTACCCTCAGCTTCCTCAGCTCTCTTCGCGTTCGTCCGTTACTGTCTTTTTTTTTCTTTTTTTTTGCGCGAGCAATATCTTTCTCAGTTTCTCATTCCATCCGTCCGCCTCCATTTCCACCCAGTGAAAACTTTTACGACAAAAATCCCTTTCCCTTCTTTTTCTTTTTTTTTAACACCGACCTACTTTGCTACCTTTCAGCGATTTTATTCTATCTGTTTACACGCGATTGTACGGGTTCTCGAAAAGTTTTGACGGTATCGCGAATAAACATTTACAAATTGAATCACAAGTTATTGGAAGAGTAAGTTTCTTGTTTGTTTGGTTGGTCGTTGATAGATTTTATGCATCGCGGAAAAGGAAAGATACAGCTATGTATTTCTTTTAGGTATCGAAATAAAAATTTTACGATTTTTTTATATACTGGAACGTTTCGATATTCCGGGACGGCGGAATATCGAAATCACGATATTCCGAGGCAGCGGAATATCGAAATCACGATTTTTGTTGGATCGTCTTGTTCAAAGTGGAAGGTATCGAGTTCGGAACTGGACTGAGTGGATGAGGTGTGAAGGAAAGGATTTCACATTATACGCGCTCGATTCAAGAAGGCTGGATTGCTGACCCCTCTATAACTCGCTGGTGCATCAGTTCGGCTCTAACGCACATGACGGAGGAGAACTAGGAGAGTCAAAGGAGTTCTTCAGTCTTGCAATTCGGAGACCCAAAGGCAGAACCGACGTTCCTGGCCGAATATTTTCCTCTGACTAAGCCTACTCTGCTATTTATTGCTTGGTCCTTAGGGGATTTGTACCAGGCCACAATAAACCATCTATCTATCTATATATCTATCTATCTCGGAGACACGTATGTCGCGGCATACGTGCTTACGCACTCTACAAAATAATTTTACAACGAGGCAACATTCTGGGGTCACCTCGAGGATGAATGGTCAATTCTTTGTGGGATTAGAAAGGACCCCAAGGATAGGATGGGTAGAGCCTTTATAGTGGCCGGGGACCACTTCGCTTGCGCGAAGCGCTTCGCCGGCTCGCCATCTCGCGGCCTAACGTGAGACTACTGGGAGTAAGGACGTTCCGTTGCAATACACAAAAAAATCATGAAAATTATATATTCACTTCAGCGATTTTTATATTTCATCTGTTTACACGCAGTTGTAGGAATTCTCGAAAAGTTCCGACGGTATTGCGAATAAACATTTATAAATTGAATCACAAGTTATTGGGATAGTAAGTTTTTGTTTGTTGGGCATTGATAAATTTTATGTATCGCGGAAAAGGAAATACATACCATCATGTATTTTTTTTTAAGATATGAAATTAAAAATCGTCAAGATTATGCGTTTACTTCGGCGATTTTATTCTATCCGATTACACGCGTTTGTGCTGGTTCTCGAAAAGTTTCGACGGAATCGCGAATAACCATTTTCAAATTGAATCACAAGTTATTGGAGTCGTAAGTTTTTGTTTGTCTGTTTGGTCGTCGATAAATGTCGTGTATCGCGGAAAAGGAAGGATAAAAATTGATCGGTTTTTGTAAATTGACATAAAAAAACCTCGCGGCCATGTACACATATACATATGATGAATATACATAGTCTCGAAATGTGAGGTGTCGCGACACGAGTACGGTGCGTGTACCGCGTATTGATTCGGATGGTGAAGCCTCTCGCATCGCGAACACCCGTCGGATTAAACGCTCGCGTTCACTACGGACTGTTTCGTGTTTTTTTATCCACATTATTTGTTTCTCCCGCGGTTCCATCCGTCCGCCGTTGAACGCAATGCCTCGCCGCGAAGAAGCAACCGGCTCCGAAATCGGATGCACCGAATTCGACGATTTCCGGCTACGTCCCGTGAGTCAGGAAGTAAATTTCGCTCCGTTCCGTTCTCCCCCTCGGCGTCTTTATTCCTCAATGTGGGTCGAGCTCTCAAACACCGAGACTCCTCTTCGCGACTGGTTACGGTCGAATATGTTAATACTCAGTCTAATCCCAACGAATCCCTCAACCTCACGCTCCGCGTCTTCCATAGGATGGTTTCCACTCCTCGTCGCGCCGATGTGTACAGATATATATCTGTGTCCACAAGACGCACGTAGTTAACAAAACTTTCGGGAACATCAACTTCGCATCAGCTCGAGCATGATTTTCCATCTAGTTTTACTTACGCCATCGTACTCGTATACATTTTCGCAACTATAGTCGCAGCGAAGTTGAACCCTGCAGTTGAAGGAAAGCAACAGAGTTTGTTGTTTCGGGTCACCGGACCACACGAGCTTCCGGCATAAACGCATATGTATTTAAGCATTTAATCGTTACTCGGAGAACCGAGCATTTTTTAATATTTTTTTTTGTCTTTGCTTGAAATAAACAAATTTTTGCTAAATTTGGTAAAATAAATTAAAGGGAGAAATAAATTAGGACAATCCAAATACTGGAATTCTCATCGCCGAGTTTTAAGTTAAGTACCATGCAAAGTTGGTTTTTTCGGGTCACCGGACCACACGAGCTTCCGGCATAAACGCATATGTATTTAGGCCTTTAATCGTTACTGGGACGACCGAGGATTTTTTAATTTTCTTTTATCTTTTGCTTGAAATAAACAAATTTTTGCTAAATTTGGTAAAATAAATTAAAGGGTGAAATAAATTAGGATAATCCAAATATTGGAATTCTCATCGCCGAGTTTCCAGTTAAGTACCACGCAAAGTTAGTTTTTTCGGGTCACCGGACCACACGAGCTTCCGGCATAAACGCATATGTATTTAAGCCTTTAATCGTTCCTGGGAGAACCGAGCATTTTTTAATATTTTTTTTTGTCTTTGCTTGAAATGAACAGATTTTTGCAAAATTTGGTAAAATAAATTAAAGGGAGAAATAAATTAGGACAATCCAAATATTGGAATTCTCATCACCGATTTCCAAGTTAAGTACCACGCAAAGCTCTGCTGAGCCAAATTCGATTTCTTTGCAATACCAAGATAAAGAAAAGTAAAAGAGGAGAGAAAAGAAATAAACTCGGCTTTAATCCAATGCATCGATGCATCGACTCTGGCCGACCATGTGAAGTCGACGGGACTTAGTTCGCTAAGTGGAACGTCCTCGGGAGTGCTTCGAGACTTTTTGAAACGCGCCAGACCGGACAGCAGGGGCAGATCTCACAGAGTGAAGAAAAATAGAAAGAAAGATCTGGATCTACAAAGATCCCTTTAATCTTCACTGGGAAAGTGCATCGACGAAATTCCTACGTAAAGAAACAGGTGTCATTTTGAAACGGAAAACACTGTTGCATATCTGGACGGTAAATTTGTAAAGCCTCTCCGAAGGAAGAGAATGAGCCGTAACACATAAGAATCGAGCAAAAATTACGGATTAGTCTTTGAAAAAACTGAACGAATATGTACCTTTCAGGAAATTGGGACAAACCAGTTAATATTTTTCCAAATCCATTGCAATGAATGTTTTTCTAGGTTAAGAACATCTGCTGCAAGACAATCCATATAACACGAAATATTTATAAAATATATCAAAATAACGATTTGAAATATTCTATAAAAATATTCCAACGAAACATTAAATATTACTGTAACATAGTGCCAAAATATTTTGAAATGTTTTCAATTTAATGGTTCACCGAAATATTTCTGCTAATGCAAAAACATTTCAGCGAAACATTTCTGAAACATTTCAATGTAAGATTTACGAAACCACTCTTTTTTAAATAAAATATTTTCAATATTCCAAAGAAATATGATTGAAACCTTTCAAAAACATTTCCATGCTATGTGTGAAATAGCCATCAAACCACAATCTATGTATGCGTAAAAGTTTGCACAAACGACTTTAAGAATGCATTTGACTATTGCGAAGCGCTCCAAACTCTTCGACTACCGCGCAAAGCTCTGCCAAGCCAAATTCGAATTCAAGGAAATTCAACACCGAGCTGAAGAAAAATAAACTACGATAAAAAAAAAGAACGCGTATTTAATCCAATGCATCGATGCATCGACTCCAGCTGGCCATGTAAAGTCGTCTGGCCACAGTTCGCTAAGTGGAACGTCCTGAGAGTGCTTCGAGACTTTTTGAAGCGCGGCGGACCGGAGGGCCGGGGCGGATCTCGCTGAGTGAAGGAAAATAGAATGAAAGATCTGGAAGGGCGAAGGAAAGCGCAACGGGTGCCGGAGGTCGGAGACGACGAACCGGAGAGGGAGACAAAAATAAGAAAACCATGAAGAGACAGTCTCGAGTGCGTTTCCGCATCGCGTAATCGTTTCGCCGATTTCCATACCATTATTTCGCCGAGGAAGTCGTTCCCGCTTCGTTTCGCGACGAAATACGCGCGTTTTCCCACCTCTTTTTCTTTCCGTTCCTCCGCGCGGAGACCCAACCTGACGACGCGGAGTGCCGAGGCGGACCATACAGTGTGCTTGTCTATGCAACTTTCATTTTATTTTTTGTTTTTTTTTTTTTATATATTTTTTTTAGACACTTTCGCATCTCGGCGCTAGTTTGACGTTATAACTACGGGCGAAAATGGGGATACACGGAGAAGGCGGAGAGACAAGAGAATACGTAGTGAAGAGCTTTGCCTTTGCACGCGAGGTGTCAGAGGCCACGGGGTTATCGCTCGGCGCTGACGACTCTCGATCGTACTTGAGCTCTCGAATAAAGAAAAAGGCGATGGGAAGCAGCCCGAGAGAGCTTCGTGAGACTCTCCTCCCGGGGACCGTAGACAATGGCAATGCGGAAATTTTATGTTTCGCGAGAGTGTAAGAGCGTCGTTCGTGAAATGCCATTATTGGAGAGGGATTGAAATTAAAGTGCGGCACTGAATGCGTTATTACCGTGCGATATTTTCACGACTCCGATTTATGCGCGGGCGAAGTCGCCCCCGTTTTGCTTCCTCGTAGAGGAAGCTTTTTTTCTTCTGCGCCGATAAAAGATTTCTTTCATTTTAAATGCGTCTGAATTAACTAGGGATTCGGGCAGCGACGTTCAAATAAATATTTTGTTGGTCGCACAAAATGTTTTGGTATTCTCACGACCCCGATTTATGCGCAGCCGAGCCCATTTTTATTTTTCTACACTGATAAAAAATGCGTCTGAATTAACTAAAGATTCGGGCAGGGACGTTCAAATGAATATTTAGTTGGTCGCACAAAGCATTTTGATATTTTCACGACTCCGATTTAGGGCTGTACCGATGGGCCTAGCGGCGTAAATATCTCACTGTAAACAAAAATTGTTAATTTAATGTACTGGCACTTGAAATTTGCTAACATTACTCATATGAATTAAACATTAGTGTACTTTGCTTGCAAAATAAAAATACCAGATATTTAAATTACAAATCTTTTGTGTGAAATTTATAAAAATGTTCATGAAAAATACAAATGTTAGTGTAAAATTGCAACGCACACGTGTTTCAAATTTCAGAAACGATTTATGTAAAAAAGCTTCCAATACTGTTCATTGATTTTCAAACAAATTTTGTTTACAGTGCTTATCCGATTAATGGATTTCACAGTTAAGCTAATCGGTTAAGTTAGTCGGTTAAGCTAATAGTTTTGGCATTTTTTTTACGATTTTTTATTTTATTTTTACTAATGTTACTTGTATTTTAGTGTTTCGAAGTATTTTCGCCCGATGAACACGAATCCACCGGAATTTTTGGCCTAAAGTACGATGCGACATTAAGGGGCTCGATTTTAAGCAGGAAAAATCGTGCATAAAAATAAAAAATAAGGATTCGGGCAGTAACGTTCAAATAGATATTTAGTTGGTTGCACAAATATGTTTTGATGCTTCAAAAATATTTCGGTGAAATCATCAGAAAAATTGTTTAAGTGCCCAATCTTTCAGCTGTAAAAATATTTATTTGAACGTCTCTGCCCGAAATAGTTGATTCAGCCGTATTTTTTGATCGCTCTAGGGTGCAACATTTTTCCGGGGAAAAATAAATTATCGACGTCCTCTCCACTATCAGGTAAAGACGCCAGTAATTTGCGTTCGGATAAAATTGTGTAGATCATTGGAAGAAATTGTTACCGATCAAGTAATTCACCGCGCCTTCACCGAAGAAAAACGTATCGGATAATTTTTTGTTTTGTTCTTATTTTGAAGACGAGACTGAGTAAAAATTGGATTGAGTCTTGAAGAATTCAACGATTCGAATTGAGTTTTTGAGCAAACCGCGCGTAACTCCTTTCTCTCATAAATTTCGTACGATGACAGTGAAAATTGGCTCGAATGCCGCGATCCTCATTTTTCCTCATTCTCGGAGGCGTCCGACGATGCAATCTAAATTTCATTACCAATTTCGCGTTTCTCGCGTCGTGATTTAGACACGCAACCCCGAACGGGGTCTGCGCGGCGACTACGTGTGTATCTTATCTATATGTATTTACTGTAACTTTACACACGTTTCCACATCTATCCGCGCTATCTTGTTATTGCGGGAGATCGCGGTTGAGAGAATAATAATTTCACGAGGAACGGGTGGGGGGTAGTGAGAAGTATGAGATGATTCGTCTTCCGGAGCGCATCTGTATCCCGGCTCCCTTTGCGGCTAAGATGATCAAGGAAACTCCGCTGGAGTGAAAGACTCGCGGATACATCTTCCTCGTAATCCCGCAGTGCCGGTGTTAAGTGTACAGCGTCATAGACGAACGGCACGACAAGGATAAAAAATAACCGAGCCTCGAAGTGTAATACAACTGTATTACATTTTATTGAAACTTTTTTTTTGTGCTCCCAAAATAATCCTTTGGGTGAGGATTTTTTTTTCGTATTTATTAAAATCGTTTAGAATGAAAATATTAAATACATGAAAATATTTTTATTAAAAAAGTCGGAAAATAAAATCATTTTACTAAAAAAAATTAAGCGAATAAAATGATACTGTTTGTGTGGTCTTATATAGACATTACGGGTGTGAAGTGTACAGCGTCATAGACGAACGGCACGACAAGGATAAATAATAACCGAGCCTCGAAGTGTAATACAACTGTATTATATTTCATTTAAACTTTTTTTTGTGCTCCCGAAATAATTCCAACATTTTTTGTGCTCTCAAAATAATCCTTTCGGTGGGGATTGTTTTTTGGTCTGACTTATTAAAATTGCTTGGCGTATAAACAATTATTTAATTTTTAAATTATTTAATCAGTAATTTTTAATTTACTTTTTTAAATCAAATAATTTCATGTATTTACATGAAATTATTTGATTTAAAAAAGTCGGCAAATAAAATTATGTAATTAAAAAAGTGAAGTACATAAAAATGATAAAAATTTGTAAATAAAATTGTATGTGAAAACTTCCTCAATTTTTATAAGTTAATGTTATAAGTCTCATAAGGACTCGTTCAGATGTCCTGATTATCCCAAGTGTCTTCGAGGCATCGTAAACTTTTTCGAGTGCGCTTCCGGAGCGCGCCTTTTGCCGCCACTTCCGTCACGCTTTTCGACGACTCTTCCGTCGCGCCTTCCGAGGACGCTTTCGCGCTCCTCGAGGGCAGTTTTTGCCTCGGCAGTCCCGCGGAATATGGTTTCGCATAAAAAATGTATTGCAGACAAAAAGTGGTGAATATGGACCACCCCTTTCGGCACGGGAATAAATGATGCATGGACCAATATTCACCACTTCCACCCTTGTTCCGTCTTGCCCCGCATTCCCCCGTCCGATATATTTTAGTACAGAGTTCACTTTTTCTCCACTTCCTCTTTAACAACGCCAGAGGCTGGCCCTGCCACGGGGGCTTGAAAAATTAACTCGCCCTACCTTTATTCCCCTTTTTCTCTATTTATTCTCCACCGCTATAATATCTCCCCTCTCTCCCTTTCACTCTCTCACTCCATCTCGCTCCACCTCGTGCTCCCGGAAAATCGAAATAATTCTCTCCGACGTTGCGCGCTCGGTGCGCACCAGCCGAGTGCGAGCGACGCCACCCCTACCGAACATTTTTCATAACTTTTGCCCAAGAGTCCTTTGTTCGCGAAATCGCAGCGAAGCCCTCGCACTACATCCTGTACTACATACAAAATATATATATAGATATATGTATATATGCATGTATGCGCTCTTACGGTAGGTAGGTGCGTAATGCAAGCTCCGCTTCATATACAATACCGAAGCTGGAAAGCCGCGAAGAGATGAGTGAGAGAGCTGAGGTAGACGAAACTCCGGGTCTCTCTGTGGTACTATATAATATAAGCTCATTTTGTTCTCCCTCGGTTTCCATCCTCCCCACGAGCCGCGCGCTCTTCCCGTATTTCCGAGCTAATCCCCGAGAGCACATACTATTCTCCTCAAGAGCTCTCGCACTGGGCTTTGATACGTATACTTTACAATTGGTAGATATTACTCCGCAACTGCATCCCACACCACTTGTGTTTAACCCTTTTAATCCCTGCTCCGAATGACGGCGTATAAATAAAATGAATTTTTTACCGCTGGTACTGGTTTTCGTTCTTGAGACGATGCGGACCGACTCGGTCGGTAAAGAAAACTGTAATTCGGTTTTTTTTTTCAAGGTTTGACTAACTATCGTGTCGCTCTTAAGAACTCAAGACTTGGCTTTGCAAAGATATAGGGTAAAAGTGGTGAATATAGCCCACCTCGATTAACACATAAATCAATGATATATGAAGCCATATTCCCCACTTTAACCCTAGATAAAACATTACACAGTGTTTCAAAAAAAAAAAAAGATTGTTTTTACTGAACGCTCTCTGAGAGGACGGACTATTCTCTTCAAAAGCTTTCGCTCTGGGCTTTGATACGTATACTTTACGATTGGTAGATATTGCTTTGCAATTGCATTCCACATCACTTGTGTTTAACCCTTTTAATCCCTGCTCCGAATGGCGTCGTATAAATAAAATGAAATTTTTACCGCTGGTACTGGTTTTCGTTCTTGAGACGATGCGGACCGACTCGGTTGGTAATGAAAACTGTAATTCACTTCCTTTTCAAGGTTTGACAAACTTTCTTTTCGCTCAGAAGAATTCACAATCTCGACTTACAAAGGTATAAATAAAACATTTTGCAGTGATGTTTTAAAAAGATTTTTCTTACTCGACCCTTTCCAAGAGCACATTTCTCTTCAAGAGTAACTCCCAATTCGCTTTGATTCGTATACTTTAAAATTGATCAATGTTACGCTGCAACTGCATCTCACACAACCTGTAGTTAGCGGAGACCGGGGCAAAATGGCACAGTGAGGCAAAACGGGACAGTGAGGGCAAAAGTCAATTTTCCAACAATTTTTCGATGCCCCATTTTGTCTCAATAATACATACGGATTTTCAAATTCGCTTTACCCCACGTACCATCATCGTGACCATCCAAAAGTTATTGGAAAATTGCGTTTTGTCTCATTATCCCGTTTTGCCCCGGTGTGCCATTTTGCACCGCCCTCCCCTACCCCTTTTAATCCCTCCTCCGAATACCTCGGTATAAATAAAATGAAATTGTGACCGTCGTTACTGGTTTTCGATCTTGAGACGATGCGCACCGCCTCGGTCGGTAAAGAAGACCGCAATTAATTTATACATTCTCTTCCTTTCGTTTCGCTCACAAGATTTCGAGATTTACATTTTCAAAGTCTCCCTCGCGAATATTTAATTGCCCGACACTCCCTACAGATAAAACATTTCACTGTTAAAAAAAAAAAAAAAAACAAAACAAAAA